>OVAP01000294.1:0-12727 GCA_900406295.1 Aurinia saxatilis | reverse complement strand
CATTTGTTATGGTCAAGCATGCTCAGAATGAGCTAGGGAAAAAGATGCAGGCCGGTCCATTTTGCCGGTCTAAATCCTGCATGGGATGGGATTTCACATGTCTCCCACTGGCCAAATGGAGGGTGTGTGGTCAGTCTACTTGGCGGTTCTAAATCTTGTATCTTGGTAATTTCTTTCAAATCTCTCACCGGCCAAAAGAACCTTGGTGAATACCCATCCAAGTGTCCAGTCTATCTCCTGCGTTGCCCCACGATATCAAGCAAAATCCTTCTCCTTAACCATTTTCGGGCAGTTTAGAGATACCTCGAGTAAAATGCGTATAAATTATTGATCAATTCTCCAAATAACATGAGGTCCATCTGCGTTGGGAATCTGATTCATAGACCTAGCTCATGTCAAATTTTCAGATCATTTGATGAAGAGGGATGCTTCCATTTTAAGTTGTTTTAAACACCATTGTAAGGATCCTCTACGGGGAAAACAACATTTTGCATTCAAATCTTCAATCTCCAATTCCAAGGTCCAAAAATACATCCATAACTCTAAATATATGTCTTTGAGAATGTTATTAAGCTCCATACTCCAAAAGATACCTAAAAGATGCAAATATGCAATGCAAATGCAACAATACAAGATAAAGTCCTAATATGACTTATGCAAAAATATGACCAAATGCATAAAAATTAACATAAAATGCATGATGAATGAAGTTTAAAGAATACAAAATTAGACCAGAAATACTCAATAATATACAATATATCAGAGTATGTGTTTGTGGTGGTGAAAGTCACATATTAGAAAATTTGACGTAAAAGATAAGAAAAAGATGTAAAGAAAGTTGGTTAACATACTTGCAGAGTGGTGACAAAAAAAACAAAAAGAGGTGCAATATTTGTTATTCAATAGCTCTCTGGTATATGAGATTGTAAGTTCATCGTAAATATAATGTGAATCAGCTTTAGAAACACTAAGAGCATGTCCATCGGACAGAATAAGAGAGTGTCTTGACATTAAGATGGATTAAAAAAGAAGAAGAAATTTATTGGTTATGTAGAGAGAACCGTGCCTCTGGAGAGACACAGAAGACACCCTAAAGACACCCATGTGTTTGGAGAGATTGGGTGTGACTAAAGTTTAAGAGATAATTTTTTGCTCTCTTGCAACGGAGAAAAAAATTTCTTCTCAATCATTCTCAACAAACTCTTGATTTTAAATCGATTTTGCATGGGGGTCGAAAATCGAGTTTGTATTTCAAGAATCCTTCATCAGAGTAACCTTTTCTGTATGCATCGAGCCCATCAAATTTTTTCGTTGTGAATCGTATTTTTTGTGAAACAATTTTTTTCAATCGAGTTTGAAATCGTTTTTTCACCTTGAATCCCATACCCACATTTCTTCATAATTACAGAAGGAAACACCCATGTCCGCAGTTTGATTCCATTAAAATTGTTCCCAAGGTTTGCTTTCTTCTTCTATGATCTCGATTTCTTTTTTGCATGTGGGTGTTTAATACTCTGGGTGTGTACAAAATCTAGGATAGTGGAGTAGATTGAGTAATCTCTAAGTACCCTACTCGAATTCCAGTCAGTTCTAACCTACTCCTCAATTTATAATCTTCTATTCAGTTATTGATTTTAACCTAGGATGATTGTGTGTTACAAGTACTTACTGAGAAGTATTGCAAAACCGATCTTCCTGCAATCGAGAAAAGGAAGTAAGAAGTTTTAATCCTAAATTGTAATTTTAATCATCTCTTGTTTTATAGTTTTGCGTGGTTGTGATATTGTTTTGTTCAAAGGTTAAGGTTTCTGGTTCCACGAGATATGTCTGTTGGCCAATTCATATACATCTTGAGTGCTAGATTGCATTTGTCTTGAACCCATAAATCAGTTGGTTTGATATTGAGTGAGTTTTGTTCTCTATCTAGTCTAGGCATAATGAGATTGAGAATGGAGCTTGAGGAAGCTAGACGAGAATAGTGCTAATTTGTTTCAAGAGCCTGAGGAAATGGTAGATTGATTAAAAAGACACAATTTTGACAAGTATTTTATTGGTGGTTTTCTCTTAACTGAAGTAAGTTTGGAAAATTTAGGCACTTTTTGTTTTCGTAACATATTTGTGCATCAACGGAGAATAAGAAGGCATGAAGATGAACATGAACAAAAAACAACATCACAAAAGAGTGACGTTTCCTGGTAAAAGCATCCTGAAAGCTACTATTTTCATTGTCACTTCTCTATTCATATTAGCTTCTCTATTATAACTCTCTGCTTCCAAGACTAGTTACAATTTTTCTTAAAGAATTCCTCTCATGTCTGCCTTGTGAGCTTTATAATTCTCCGTTTCCAAGACTAGTTTCAGGAATTCACTGATAAACTGATCAAGCAACAAAAAGCAGTACTCGCAGACCGAAAGGATAAGTTCAAGGTAAGCTAGAGCAAGAGTTATTTGATGAATGCATATGTGGGGATGTTGTAAAGGTTTCTCCGCGGTCACTCAGCCATATGTTTTTTACTTTTTCAGGAGTTTGTGAAAGAGGAAAGTGACAAAGCCATGAAAGCTTATGAATAGGTATAATGTTTCATATAATTGGCAGATGTGCTCGCAAGACAGCCGAGAGGCATCAAAGGAAGGATTGAGTGAAGAAACAAAGGAAGCCTATAAAAAAATGAAGTTGTGCAAGTTTTATCCACTGCCTTCATCAGACACACCCGACCTATCAGCAATTGAGAAGGTACATCAACAACACAAATACAATATCTCATCTTTCTTTCTCCTATGTTGGTTTTTGTTAATGGAGCTACGAATACATAAAATAAAATCTGATTTCTTCATTGGTCTTTGTTCAGACCTCGCTCATCAACAAGTACTTTGGGAAGGCTGATGAATTCTTCTGATCACTTCTCCAACCCCCAGAAAAGAAGAACCCTTTTGTTTTGGCAAAGACCGTTCGGCAAATATAGACCAAAGAAGAAACACAATTTTAGATTAAATTGTTTTTTTTGAGCTGGATTTTGGATATTCTCTGTTCTCTTTTAATGCAACCAAATAGTGTTGAGACTGAAGCAAAGTTTGAATTTATTAAGACACCCACATTTAAAGGATTACCAATGGATGTAGAAACGTCAATAAAACGTTAGTGGGCGGTTCTAAGATTAAATTCATATTAGTTTTAATATTAATTTATACTTAAGACACGCACTAGGGGATAACCTAATGAGGATGGTCTAATATGGCATAAGAGTTCCAAGATTTCTTTGTCATTTTCTTTCCGAGTTTCTCATTTATTTTTCCGAGAAAATTATTATATTTCATCATTGTTTTCACTGATTCATCATCATCTACTTCGATATATTATTATCTTCAATGATTCATCATCACCTACTTCGATCCATCTCAACTTCTTTGAGTCCTCACCATCTACTTTAATCCAACTCTAGTTTCACTTCAGTTTATTGTTTTTTACTAGTAACATGCAATAAGCATCTCTAATATCACTTCAACTTGTAAAGTTCAAATGTTTACGGTAATAATTTTGTAAATCTTCTACAATGACAAAAAAAAACGAAGTTCAAAAATCGAGATCTTTCAAGATTTTGGATTATATGACAATCATATAATATATCAAATTATGAAAAAGCAAACACTAAAAGAAAAATTATATTTATAAAAATTTTATTTGGAGAAATGTGTGATGATAAAATAAGAATTGTTGTTTTGTTTGTGTTTGTAGGTTTTTTTTATAAAGAGAAATTATGATTCTAACAAATGTGTGACCATATATTTATGCACAACTTATCTGTTTTCTTATGAAATCATCTCAGTATTGCTTCTTCGACTTGCGTTTTGTGTCAACGCGGTGTTGAAACAAGAAATAACTTCTTTTCACATGTGCATACTCGGCTGAAGTTTGGAGAACTTTGATGTTGAGACTCTTGAAACAAGACTACTCAACTGACTGGCACATCCTTGTCACACATCTAACCAGCCTCCAATACGACATGGTAAGGTTATTTACCTTCAGGTATATTTTCCAAGCCACAATGCACTATGTCTGGAAGGAAAAACAGTCGTCGCCATGGCAAGGACCCGATACATGCATCCATCACTGCACACACTCTTGATCATCTCATGCGCAATCGCTTTAGCTCCATTCGTCATCTTGGTCACAACCCGATACGAGAATGGAATACAACTCTGGTTTGCCACCCGATAATTTTCTTTACTTTGGTTTTAGAGACAGTTAATTAAAAAGTTCATGTTCTTTTGAACAGCTACACTAAGATGTAAAAACAGTTTTTTATTTATTTGAATAATACTTTAACATTGATTAAAGAAAATTCATCTCAGTATTATCAACTATTTAACAAGCGTTAGAAGTGATCTTGAAGTAAATGAGGCCATAAACAAAATTAAAAAAAACAAAAAAACTGATATTAAAGACATATTGTAACAATAAAAATATTATTTTTGAATCGTGTCTCTTTTTTTAAAAAAAGGAATTTTCTTAGTTCTTTGTTTCCACTGAATACTGCTGATATATATATATACTAGAGAAAGTTTGTGCATTGCGTGAAATGGTTTGGTTGAAGATATAGACAATTAAAATATACAAAACAACTAAAACAGTAAATTTTTTATTTGATTATCATGTATAAAATGGTTTATAGATTGGAAAGAAAAAAAAATATTCAAACTATTTGAATAAATATTTAATATGAAACATGTGGTTACTAAACAAAGATTTGTCTTTGTTAAATTTTTAAGAATTTTTTTCATAATATTTGGTTTCTATTGAACGACTTTGATATCTTGACGTATTATTTTTATTAACCTATTTAAATTTGAAAAACAATTTAACATAAAAAAATACATAATTGAGTTAACTGAATATTTATAAATTGTGTACTATATCATCATAAATGAAAGCTATTCTAATTTGATTAAAAAACATATTTATTACTTCAAACACATGTTTTTAGTTATGTTTCCTCATCCACATTAGTTGCAGATGTAATTCTATAATTAATTACAGCATTCTATTTAACTGTGACTGTAATTTGTTTCTTTTTGGAATGCATATTTTCAGAGTGTAATAGTTTATATTTTTTTAAAAATTGACTCACGAGCCATATCTTTTTTTTTTTACGAAAACACATTTTTCTTGGGAACAAATGCTTGAAAACTTTATCAAAATAGAAGAAAAACTAACATAACACATAATCATCTTTTTTTTCCTTTTAATATTAGTTTTCTATCTTTTTATATTTTGTGAGAAAAACTCAAACTTAATTTTTTCGGTTTTCTTGACCAAGTTTGTTTTCTCTTTCATTTTTATGTGAGAAAAAATAAATTAGAGAAAACAAATATGGACATGTGTCGAAACTTTAGGAGACACACATAACAGCTCCTTAGAATTTGAATTTTTAGGAGACTCTACTTTATTATATAAGATATACATGTATTTGAAAATATATGTCATTGTATAGTTCATTATGCAATTTATATACTGTAATAATAACTATGGCTATACGACGTGTTAGTTATTTTAGCAATATATACTAATCCTTTACATGTTTTTATCAAAATTTTATATGAATTAAATTTTGGGTTAGTACAACATTTTCCTTTTACAAAACCCCTATCATTTTATTGTAAGTGTTGTTTAATAAAAAGAAAAGTTACCGAAAACTATACACGATAAATTATTTAACTACAATAAAATGAAAAATTGATGTGTAATTCATATTAGTAATGTTAATGTTATAAGATATATGTTATAGTTAAGTATTCAATTTGTGAGAAGAATACAATATTAGACTACCAAAAGTAATATAAATTTACTTTAAAGTACTTTAAATAGCTAAAAATAAATTAATTATCAGAAAAAACTGAAAAGTAATAAATGTAGAAAACACATGGCAGCTCATCAAAGATAGTTGTGAGGGAAACCCTTCTATATTATATAAGATATAAGGACCAGAAAGAACACACAATGTTTAATGGAGAACCAATGACAAAAAATACAGAGCAAAAGAACACAAGCAAAATGAAACTAGAGAAAGAGAGGGTGACAAAAGCCACACTAAAAGCCAAAAATGTTGTGTAACCATGAAGGATAACCTCTTGCTACATAAGATTGTAGTCTCAAATCTTGTGTAATTCTTTTGACAATTAGTGTAGCCCCTCTGAAATCTATAGAGTGAGCCACCTCTAGTTTCCAATGAAAAAATCGAATAAGCATATTAAGAACTGGAGTTCGAAACTGAACATAAGCAGGCCACTTCATAGGATTCTTGGTTATTCCAAAAATATGATGAAGATTTGAAACAAAAATGATCTTTGAAAATATGTGGGAGGCCATACTTTCCCCTGCCCAAAGTAAGCAAGCAAGCTGGGCATCTTCCTATGAGTCTAACTCAGGGAAAGCTCAACAACTACGTAAAACCACCTTACCATGAGAATCTTGAACTACCCAAGCCCCCCCTCCCCGGTTCCACAAAGCTTAATATGTTTATTCCAGGAGATTCATGTGTCATACTTTATCAAAAAAGAAGCAGGAGGTTTCCACTGTGATATATCTTTGGCATTCAACAAGTTCTCATTAGCTTTCCAATCCTCATTAACTTCATGCGTCAAATCCTATTCTAAAGATTTTTCCTCTATTTTCTTTAGAGTCATCATAGTATCAAAACGTTTACCTTCAAGAGTAAGACTATTCATATTCTTCCAAATTCTCCAAAGAATCCAAGAGAATCTAATAAAAGCTGTGAGTTAAGATTACCTTGAAGATTGGATGAGATAATGAAAATTAGAAGGGAAAGAAATTGGATTAAAATCATATTGGGGGCATGGAACTTGTGACACAACCCAAATCAATCTTGCTAGACATGTTATTAGAATACGTTGATGATTTCGATTTCAAAACTACAAGCTAGGCATCTTTCATCAACTATGATGCCTCTATGACTTAGAGTCTTTGCAACAGGTCTCGAAAACAGCCTTTCAAAAAACGACTTCTAATTTTTGAGGAATTTGGAGTTTCCATATATGTCATTTCAAGTCATTGACGAAATTTCTTAGTTCACCAATATTCACGTTTGGTCCATTAATTTCCCATTTTTAATTGCCCTATGGCTCCATCTAATTATTTATTAAAAAGATATACATAGATTTTCCTTTATGAAATGGCTATATAAATTTGGGGCAAAGACAATATTTCATTGGGCTTTACCGAAAATCGGCCCTGAGAAGCGCTATAATATAAAAAAAAATTGGGTCAACATGTATCATTTAAAACATAAATTTGCTAAATGAATGGTTTTAAATTTTTTTTGCTAAATGAGTAGTTTTTGCATGTGCAATATTTTTTTTAACCCTAAATTCAACTAACTTTTACCAAATTAAACAAAGTCATTAAGATCTTGGTTTTTAACAAATTAAATTGGTTTATGATGTTTTTAGTTGTTAATTTAATATGTTTAATATTAATTTGTAAAAAATTATTTTTAACCCAGACCATTCTCTACGGTGTTTAAGTTATGAAATTGGTAGAGAACTATGTTTATTTTTTATACACCACGACCATACACTATCCACCGTACATAACCATACATGACCATACACTATTCACCATACACCATCCACCACAAGCATTCACCATACACCATCCACCACAAGCATTCACCATACACCACAACCATACATCATACACCATCCACCACTAACATCCACCGTACACCATGACCATACACCATTCACGACTAACATTCACATGACTAAATAATATCTACTATACACCATCCACCAAGATCCTACACCATCCATGAAAAAAAATTGTGTTTTTGATATCATAGTATCGATGTTGGAAGAATTGCAAAAAATATATATATATATATATATATATATATATAATCAAAAAAAATATTTCTTATTAGATCAATAGAAATTAAAAAAAGAATTTTACAATACTTAACCCAACATTGAGTATTTTATTAATCTAAGATTAATTTTGTCATTTAAAAAAATAGGACATAAAAAACCATCAATATAGGAAATTAATTTTTAAAATCACCCAATTGTTAATAATCTTTTCAAAACCACCCAATCACCTAAATTTCCCTAATATAAATTGATAAAGAAATATATATTGCTTTTTACCGTTCAGTTTTGACAGTGCACAGTAAAAACGATATTTGGTCAGTTACTCTTCACTGGTTGGTCTGCTGCGGATCGCGAAGTTGGAGCTGGAGCTGTTTGTTGTATAACAAACTTACGGTTAGAGGGACGAACGGGCAAGATTGCATCTAATCACTTATCTGAGTCCACAGCCGTTAGATGTCGGCGAAGAAGATGATATATAAGAAGCTGGATCGCGTTTTGTTTCGAATTGTAGCGCGAGGGAAACCCTAGGCGATCGAGACGAGACGATGCCGGTTCCGATACTGGAGACCTGCCGCAAGAGAAAGAGGAAGCCCCAATTGCATCATCTCCAACGTTTCGGAGAAGACGACTTTCCGGTTAACCGGAATCGAAGTTTCCGGGAGAACATTAGGCTTTTTCTACGGGAATCTGCAGAGGTCGAAGATTACAACCTCCGTGGAATGCCTGTGTGGTGCACGATTCTCAGCCACGAATCGAAGAGCTTACTGATTCCACTCTACACAATCGAAGAAGACGTCGCTCGCTCGCCGGAACCTTACTGTGACCATTGCAGATGCACAGGTTCGTTTCTCGACATGAAATTGGGTTTTTAGCATTGCGTTGTTGATTCGAGTATGCGTCGCTCTAAAGTTGTTGTAATTCGGAATTTCGCATTCTTCTCTGTTTATGGTGATGGTTACAGATTTTGGGGATTATCTAAATCAAGTTTAGGGTTTTTAGCATTGGATTGGTTAGAGGTTAAGATTTGTTGTTGAATCCAGATTTGACATGAGTATGCGTCGCCCTAAAGTTGTTATGATTCGGAATTTCTCTGTATATGGCGATGGTTACAGATTTTGGGGATGAGTTCTTAATGGCTTTAGTCCTTCTGATGTGGAAATTGGAATCAGAAAGTCTGAATCGTCGAGATTCTGGGTATTGTTTATGGTGATGGTTAACGAATATTAGAAGTTTCTGAGTATCCTTGTGTTTTTGTTTGTGTAGGATGGAGTAATCATCTCGTATCAAAACGAAAGTATCATTTTATTATACCCATTGATACCGAGTGGAATATGCCTTTAGAAGAAGATGTTTTTGATCTGCAAACACATCTTTTACATGGACTGATCCACACTAATGGGTTTGGCCATTTGATATGCGTCAACGGGATGGAAGGAGGATCCAAATCCTTGTGCGGAAGAGAAATTGTCGACCTTTGGGATCGTATATGCACCAAACTTGGAGCAAGGTAATGGAAGTATTTGTTCTCTTGTATTTGTTTCGTTTTGCTTTATAATGATTGGAGACTCAAAGAATGTGATCTTGTAGGATGATAACGGTTGAAGATTTGTCTACGAAAAGATCTCTTGATCTTCGATTGCTATACGGAGTGGCATATGGCCACTCGTGGTTCGGTAGATGGGGCTACAAGTTCTGTCGCGGGAGTTATGGTGTGACCAAGAATGATTACGAGAATGCTATTGAGCTTCTTGGTTCTCTTGAGCTTGATCAAATTGAGTTTGATTTTAGAGAGCAAAATCAATCAAAACAGATCAAACAAGTTTTTCGGTACTACAGAGAAATGAGTGAAGGTCATTTAAAGACCTTCAAAGATCTCTTGCGGTTTATGATGATTATCAAGTCTCATGCTTCACCAACGAATAAGCTTTCTCCTCCATCAGATTTTCCTCATCAGAAACGATCAAAGAGGCTGCTTTTGAAGAAAAGCGATGTAGTGGAAAATGACAAGCCTCTGAGATACAAGAATTACAGTGTTGTGGCGGCTAATTTGGGCAGTAGATGGCCTGTGAGAAGACTAGAGTTTGCAGCTGAAGTCATTGTAGGGTCACTGAAAGAGATGAAAGCACTAGGACAGAATGGTATGACTCGACAAGATGTTAGGGATGCAGCTAGGTTGCATATTGGAGATACCGGTTTACTAGACTACGTTTTGAAATCGATGAACAATGTGGTTGTCGGGAATGTTTTGGTTAGGCGGTATGTGGATCCTCTTACACGAATTCTGCACTACACAATACAGGAGCTTGATGATGCTACAAGACTATTAGAACCGAATAAAGAAGCTGTGCTAGAGGTGATTCCGTTGAGGGTTGTCACTGAATCAAAAGCTGGAGCTGATGTTCATGGAGATTTACTGTTTCTCTACTCAAATGTTCTGTTGAATTATCCGGAATCTGAATCAGTGAGGTCTGCGACTCAAGCAATCCTAGACAGTAAACAATTCGTTAAGGAGTGGTCTGTGTGGGATAGCAATGAAAACAGCTTTCGATTTGTTTGTCATATCAACCCAAGTTTGATTGATTTGAGATCAGACCAGATGGCAGAGCAACCCCCCGGTGAATTAGTCATAGTCTCGTTGCAAGCCACGGTCTTTGATCTAAAGCAAGCCATTGAAGAAAGTTTTAGAGATACTTACTGCATTTTGACAAATTTTGTGGTGAATGAGGTTGAGGAGTTTAAGGAAGACGAAGACATGGAAGATGATGATGATGACAGGAAGTTACTATCCGGAAGAGTAGAGTCATGTTGTGCATTAACTGTGAGAGGTACCGGGATAGATTTGGAATCAAAACTCAAATGTCAAGGTGGATGTGATACATGGATGGTGAAATGTGTATGCAGAGCCAGAGATGATGATGGAGAGAGGATGGTGGCATGTGATGTATGTGAAATATGGCAGCATACAAGATGCTGTGGAATTGAAGATTCAGACACTTTGCCTCCACTTTTTGTATGTTCGAATTGCTGTGAAGACTTTGCAGAGCAACAGAGGAAAGTGTTGCAGCCAAAATATGAGTTTCCAAATCCAGATCATATGTTACTAATTGGAGCAACAGATGCTTACTTCGGAGACGAGAGATGTCTTGGACTCATGTTCCCTTCAGACAATTTCCTTTACGATCAATTTGCCTTGTAAGCCCATTCTGGATTCAAACACTTGATTTTTTTTGTTGTAGATAAACCAGAGGGAAAAAAAAAACATACTATATCTCTCATTAAATTTTTGAGGCGAATATACTAAAGTTTCTAAAGCTTTGCCAACATCCATCGTATTCTTCTTTTTTTCTTCCAAAGTTAAACTTCATCTTAGTCGTTTTAACAACACAAGTATTAGACTAATTAATTTATATACAACTATTCATTTTACAAATATATGTGACTTCTGCGTTTTGAAAGTTTCTTGTATTCACATGAACTCTTGACTTGTCAAAAATATTAATGTGACAATGATGTGTTGCGTTCACATTGAAAGGTTTTGTAAGTACCATATGGAACTGAATGATGATCTGAAAATCAATCTCACCAATTAAATTTTCTAAAGCGTTGTCAATATAACCAAAGGTGGGATTTGATATTTAAGTGGATGATGCCTATTAAGATAACATCTCTTTAGATAACTTATGGTTCCAGATTGGTACTACCAGTGAGTCTAGGAATCTGCTAGAAAGTCTCATGGATGAACTGAATGGACCACATAAGGAAAGCTGGAGAGCATTGAAAAAATGATCCGAAAGCTGTTGGCTTACGGGAAAGCAAAGTAATGGAGAAACTGAAGTCTACTGAAGAGAGTCTTGAGAAGAAAGGAAGAGAAATATATGAAGCTACGTATAGAAGCATGGAGTATTAAGCTTGCATCAGTCTTTTAAGGGGAAAATTCAGAATTTAGACTTCAAAAGGCAATTTAGGATTTCACTAGCATAGACTCAGAGGTCGATTCTTTGACTGAGAAAATGAAAAACCTCGAGGACATAATAAAATTATATGAAGAGCAGTTGGCTGAAGCATCTGGAAAAACCTCTTGAAAGAAGAACTTGATCAGATGAAGACTTGCTTGTGCAGAAACCGTAAAGGAAAAGCTCAAACAAGAGTTTGACCAGGCAGAAGAAAAATCTTTGTAGTCATCAATCATCAAAGAATGAGGTACAGAGGTTATTAACTCGTTTCAAACAGAGTAAAATATGATTCCGACAATGGTTGTCAAAATGAATTTGGTTAATTGATTAATAATGTTTGTACAGGTTGAAAAAGCCGCTGCTGCATCTGTAAAGTGGTCGAACTGACCACAATACTAGAAGAACGTGAACATAACACGGGTGAACGAGATGTCCTTAATGAGCAAGTGCTTCAGCTTCAGAAAGAGCACCAAACAGAATAAAATTCTATTGCTGAATATGGTAATGATCTTTTGTTGGACATCTTCATATCTCTTACAATTGTTTTGAGTTTCATTAGAATTAAAAGAGTGTAATTCATCTTCTTCCCTTCACTATATCTTCTGTTTTATTTTCATGGAAACAGAAACAAGCACAGTCCAAAAAGCATTCAGAGCTGGAATTTGGATTAAAGCAATCCCCCGAACGAAGGTACTCAAAAATAGGATATTGAAACCTAAAATTAGAAACTAGTTGATAGATGAAGAGATGTGCATAATGGGTTGGAAAGCGAAAGAGATAGGATAATGAGTTTGGTTTTGAGTTACATTTGATGTTACTTTCCCCTAGAAACAAAATTGTCTTTTTTTTTTTTTGCCATCTAAACTTTTATTCATTCAACAAGGATTACA
>OVAP01000293.1:0-41268 GCA_900406295.1 Aurinia saxatilis | reverse complement strand
AATTATATCTTCATGATTTCCATATTCGATATGGTCAATATCTCAATCTCCTAATAGTTACTCGATCCTATTTCGAAGCGTTCCAAGGTTCACACTCATGGTTTGTAGTATAAACTTTGCCTTCCTTAATTGACTGGAACTGTATATTCTCAAATTAAACTTTAAATCTCTCATTTAGGAACTTTTAAATTATTGGTCGTTAGACTAAATTATCATTTATGTTTTATTTGTTTGTCAAGATTTGTTTGATGTATATGTCGATTACAGAATTGTATCATGGATCAAGAAGACTTATTTTTAGTATGTACAAAAAAAACAACGCATAATGGCAAGACGTGCATGGGCCAATGAAGTTAGTTGCGTTATTGATAAAACTTCTATATCATAAAATTAATGTCAAGTTAATCATTAACCGTAAAAAAGGAAAGAAACACAAAAAAAAAAAAGTAGTTTGGTCAAATGCGTAGAAATACGGATAAGGATAAGAGCTAGTAGTTAACATCCTAGCATCTATTTTATCAGGCGACCCAATTTGAGAAAGTTTAAGATTATTTAATTCCGGACATCACTTTAAAATTTTATATTTTATAAGACTATTTTCTTAATTTATTATATGTGTTATAAAAGTCTAACAATACAAGCAATTAGCTGTAGTAATGCTAATAGATGGATATATAGAATATTGTTTTTTGTTTAGTTTTGTCGTTTTCGTTTATATAACATATCTTCTGATCGGTGAATTTACATGAGCAGAAAGAAGTATCCTGGACTAGTTATACTCATTCCGATTGTGACAAAACTAATATGGACTGATGATGATTCAAACATATGTTTTGACAATTATTGAAAAAGAAAAAAATAATGAATTTTGGCCCATACATATTTGAATATTTTTTTTTACGATTTATGTACCAATGAAACTCTTTGCTGATGGGTTTACACACTCAAGGTGCTAGTGATTTCATCACCTCAGTAGGGGACAAAGAGTTACAAGAACGTTAATATTTTTCAATTAGTGATGGAATGCTCATCTTGTAACATCAAATGTGTATAGATTAAGCAAAAAAAAAAAAAAATTATAACCAAGTGGTTGAGTACTCTATACATGTGAACATTAACAGTAATTTAGTGATAGTTGGAGTTATTAATTGTTAGAATTTTCTTCTTTAAGTCACGATCTATACTTTAAACTATTTCCAGTCCCAGAAAATTAGTTTATGCATGCTAATTAAAGATATAACAACATAAAACTACTTAATGCACGCAATCATTAAAAATAAACCTAAAAGAGGGTTATTTCTTCTACTTTCATTTCTGCCTTTTACGTTCTACTTGGTACTACTTCATCAAAATTACCAAAATAATAAAATGCACATATTGGTAAATATGATATAGCTTGGAAGTCAAATAAGTTCTCATTTTTTCACATGCACCTTATTTAAAAAGTTTTTTTTTTTTTTTTGAATTTAAGAACTAAGCCTGCAATCTTTTTGAAGAAAATTATAAGACCTAGCTGGTAAAGTATTATTCTCTAAATACATGCAGATGAAAGATTTTCCTGATCTACCAAATATAGTAAGAAAGTTTTGCAGACTCCTGAAATGGTAAACTAGTCGTCAGTCAAGGAGACATTAACCTGTGGACCCAAAAGACATAACATAGATTCATTTTTTTTCCCCTTCTCTATTATAGTTGACAAAATTTGAAATATTAGAGTTTTTAGTTTCACAAAGCAGAACTACTGCAAACAAAATAATAATAATAATAATAGTCTCATGAGACCCTTTATTACAACATACAATAAATTAAAAGACAAAAAAATGATTAAAAGAAGAAGTGATTCATGTTTTTGTTCCAATACCATAGCTGTTATTACAATTCTTGAAGTCAGTTAGGTAACTGTTAAATGATTTAATTTATCGTAATTAAATCACTAATAGAACCAAAAACAAAGAAGTAGTGTGCACGTATATACATTTCACATTTAGACCATATCTTCCGCGCACTTTCTTTCATGATTTCTTTACTAGAAAATATGGTCAACTTAAGCAGATATATATATAACATTCAGAATATGACCAAAAAAAAAATCTATTGGGGTAACGTTTTTCAAAATATATCGACTTGGAAACATCTAAGTAACTCAAACTAAAGACTTGTGCTTTAAATATATATATATATATATATATATATATATATATATATATATATATTATGAACTGATCTACTTTTAGGCTTTGCTTTTGAAAAAACCATAATTTTCAAATAGTTTCTAGAACACGATATAAAAAACTTTTCTTATTTATAGTTTTAATACAACTACTTTCGGAAGGGTTCCAACACCTTTTTAGTTTAGGCTCATATAACAGAAACATAATTTATAAGGTCCCTTTGTTCATATATTTCTCATTTTCTTACATCATTACGAAATTGTTTTTTAAACATGATGATACGAGCACAAATACAAATTACTAAATATACATGCAGCATAAAATTCTTTAAACTATCCTCGTGTTCAGTATTAGTTATTACTAATGTGAATATATATATATATATATACAGGTAAGAATGATACCATATATATGTCAAGAGAAACATAGCTCTCGAGTCTTGAAGCATCTCTATCTCTCTCTTCTTTTTGTTCTTTGTTCTTGAGCTCTGTTCAAATTCTAGTGTTTGAGACTTTGAGGGAAGAAGATGGAGGGAGATAACAGTATGGAGAAAGGATTGTTATTGGCAAATAAGGAAGAGACTGCAACTTCTATAACTCCACTTCTTGTCTTCACCACTTTCATCATTGTTTCTGCCTCCTACAGCTTTGGTATTGCCGTATGTTTCCCACCTCTCTCAATACAAAAAATCTCAAAAGATTTATCTGTCTAGTGTTTATTTTACACTAATACACATGTTATTTCCAAAAAAAAAAAAACATCCATAATTGCGTTCATTGAGAGAATTTCTAAAAAGCGAATATATAATTGCAAAAAAAAAACGATCTGGTCATATACATGCATACATGCCCATAAAAAGGAATTATGAACTTTTCAGAATGATTGGAAATTACCATAACAATTATCATCGACGACTGAATGTATATATACTAATTAGTTATCTAGAGTTGGTTGATTGTTTTATTTCCCTTTCTTTATGTTTTGAAGCTTGAAAAAAATAAATTTTTAAATAAATGTCGTTATGGGTTTTGTAATAAATGAAATATCCCAAGTGTATTAATTTACTTATAGATTCATGTTCGTATGGGAACCAGTTAGGTTATACTGCCGGTACAATGGGTTCCATTATGGAAGATCTTGATGTCTCTATCGCACAAGTAAATCTCTATTTCAATATATTTAATTTTACATGTTCATAAAATTAATATTTCATTTTCATTAGTTTGGATATCATTTAAGTTTAATATAATTTTAATTAATATGTTTCACAGTTTTCACTATTTGGTTCGCTATTGACGTTTGGAGGAATGATTGGTGCAATATTTAGCGCCAAGATTGCAGACTCCTTCGGTCGTAGAATGGTTATATACATTCATTATTTTTACATATGTATATACTATTAACGAATTAATGCTATAACTCTCTGAAGTCTAAACTTAACTTTAAAAAGTCGTTCTAAGTTATTTCGTAGACTTTGTGGGTCGCCGAAGCATTTTGCATAAGTGGATGGCTCGTAACTGCACTAGCCAAGGTTTCTTCACAACCCATCAACGATTCTTACTTTATAATTAACCTTGTTCTATAATCTCTGATTAATATATTTTTTAGTGTAGAATATAATATGGCTGGACTTGGGAAGATTATTTGTGGGGATTGGAGTTGGTCTCCTTAGCTACGTGGTACTGTATATGAAAATTTCTGGCTATTGTCTTCATATCTAAACGTGTACGTAATGAACTAAATTAAACTAATGATCCTAGTTTGTTTACGTTTTTAAAAATATATAGGTTCCTGTATATATCGCAGAAATAGCTCCCAAAAGTGAGCGAGGCACTTTTACATTTACCAATCAGGTATAGTCTATATAAAATTAGTTCAAATGTATATGAGTCTTTTCATTTGTTTATACACAATAATTAATAAATGTATTTAATGTTCTTGAAGCTATTGCAAAATTGTGGGCTCGCAACTGCTTATTACCTTGGAAATTTCATGTCATGGAGAACAATAGCCCTTATCGGTAATTCATTCACATACACTATTAAACTTTCGTCCAAATTTTATTTTTGCTGTTTTTTGTCTATAAAGAACTTCTGTTTTTTACTATTGATCATTATATTTATTTTATAACAATTTTATAATATTTAAAAAAAACATTTTCAGGTATTACTCCATGTTTGATACAATTTTTTGGGTTGTTTTTTATTCCTGAATCTCCAAGATGGCTGGTTAGTCATATGAATCATATTATATGTGTGTGTGTGTGTTTTACTAACTTACTATTTATATTTTCAACATGCATGATTATTGATTATTTTTATTTTTTTTGTAAACTATGATTATTGATTATTTTAGGCGAAAGAATGCCGAGATGAAGAGTGTAAGGTTGTTCTTCAGAAGTTAAGAGGAAAAAAAGTTGATGTTATGAAGGAAACTCGTGAGATCATGGTACATACATAAAGTCATTAAGTATGGAAATTAGATTTAACAATATGCGTAAAAAGCATGATATTTTTACTTACATTAATACTAGTTTTGCAGATTACTGTTGATATGTCCACGAACGTGAGCATGCGTAGTCTTTTCAAAGAGAAATATACTCATCAACTTACGGTAATAAGAAAATTAAGATTTCTTTGTCATTACTACCACACAAAAAAAGAAGACCAGAGTAATTATATAAATGTTAACTATATTTCAGGTCGGTGTAGGTTTGATGCTTCTACAACAGTTGTGTGGAAGTGCAGGAATAGCTTATTACGCTGGCAAAATATTTGATCTTGCAGGTAATATAAATTATGAATTATTTCAATTTTTTACTGATGATTATTACAAACATTTTCTATAACTAACAAATATGAATTACCTCTTTAAGGATTTCCTTCTAAAACTGGGATGACAGTGTTGTCTATAGTCGTGGTAAGTGCATGCATGTAATATATCTTGATTATGTTTTTTACAATTTGATCTCTAAATTTATTGCTCCTTAATTACGATGATTTCATCATTGATCCAGTTATAATAATTTAACCCCAATAGCTTATAAATGATGGTGATAGGTACCAAAAGCTATATTGGGTCTAATACTTGTGGACCGATGGGGGAGACGACCACTTCTTATGGTTAGAATATTTTTCATTTATTAGTATCAGATTAGTTCATTTGTGTAAAACTTAATTATGTAATTCTGATGTACAAATTTGCAGACATCAGCATTTGGGCTATGTTTAAGTTGCATCTCTCTTGCGTTAGCGTTTGGATTTAAAGGTGTCCCTGGGATGGTAAATTTTACTCCGGTTATGGCTTTTATAGGAATAATGGTAAGTGATGTTCAATCCAATTGTCATGTTTCAAATTTTTTAATTTAGCCTTAATTTTTTCTTTTCGGTGTTATTACATTCAGAATTCAAAATGTGATAATAATATATATATATATAAATATAAAAAGTACATTCCAAACAGACATACACGATGATGTACGCAGCTGGAATAGGAGCACTACCATGGATTATAATGTCTGAGGTATACAGACATTTATTTATTTCAACATGATTTATTAAGCAGTGTTTTTTTCTGATTTTTTTGACTTGTTCTTTTCATATATTTCATCTTATTAAATTGATGTAATTCTTTATTTTGTAGATATTCCCAATGGATATGAAAGTAGTAGCTGGGAGTTTAGTAACCATAACAAATTGGTTTACTGGTTGGATTGTCAGCTACCTCTTCAACTTTATGCTTGTTTGGAGCCAAACCGGTATGTTAACAAACTGGACCTTAGAGTTTTGTTAAAAACCAAGTTCAGATTTAATTTACATCCAGTTTTATTTATATAACCATACAACCTGTAACATAGTCCCACACTTGTATAAAAATTTGTCGGCCCTCATCATTTTATTTAAGTTTTTCGTTAAATTTATATTCATATTCGAGTTTCGAGTTTTTATTAGAAATTTCATAGTATCTGAACTTATTTTGTTAATTTGAAATGCAGGGACTTTTACCATATTCGCCATGATATGTGGACTAACAGTTGCATTTGCATGGTGTTTGGTGCCTGAGACCCGAGGATTAACCTTGGAAGAAATCCAACTTCGAAATTAAGATATCAAAATTGGATTCATTTATACAAACAAACACAAAGCAATATTATTGTGTAAATTTCATTGTTTTATATCTTTATGTAAAAGTTCATATTGCCAATGATCATTAAACAAATCGAATTGTCGATCGACTCTTATCTCTAACGAGCTAATTAAGCGTAGTTTATCGTTCTTGATTAGGCTACCAGTACCTGTACCACTATATTCGACTGGCACCATATTATATTTCCCCTAATATATGCTTAATTAGAATAATGAGACTTTCTAACTATAGAAAACATGCATCGTGACAAGCCTATAGCAGACTTACAAATAAATTATAGATTTGATGATGCACATATATAACAACTGATCAACTA
The DNA here is from genome assembly GCA_900406295.1 of Aurinia saxatilis. Taxonomy (NCBI): domain Eukaryota; kingdom Viridiplantae; phylum Streptophyta; class Magnoliopsida; order Brassicales; family Brassicaceae; genus Aurinia; species Aurinia saxatilis. Next base: position 34,635 of record OVAP01000293.1, on the reverse strand, counting down.
TGTTTCTGGTGGTGGTTGGGGTTGGCTTTCTCATCGTGCATCACTCGTATGCATATATTAAATGTTTTAGTTCCTGCAAATACATTTATTTTTAACTTCGATATCACTTTCCAAAGTTCCCTTTCAAAATACTTACAAAGATAATTATATAGGCAAAAGTGACTAACCACCATAAAATGAACTTTCTGCAAGTTTTTTTCAAATGAAGTAGTCTAGATGCTGAAACACAGATTTCCAAATTAACTAATTAAAATAAATCATGAATTGACGTGTGGTCTTGTAATTGATCATTCAAAACTTGCCTCAGGTTTATCACAGTTTAGTAAAAAACTCGAGAACTTAATTTAGGTCGAGTTCAGACTTGGCGTAAAGCCCACAATTGTGTGGGCCTAAACTAGAGCCCATTAACGAACGCAGGTCAGACTCAGAAATATTCCAATTCTTATGCTTTCCCATATCATGCCGACAATAATCTTTCTTGCATTCTGATCAAACCAAACATGTTTGTTTTAGGTTAATTGTGAAGTTGTTAAAAGTTCAAGCAAACCAACCAAAATAACTTGTAACGTAAAAAAGGAAAATATAATACAAAATGATTGATGTGATATGATATTTAGGTGAAGTTTTGATTACGCACGTTTCTTTGTCCCTATCCCCAATCATCACTACTCCTCTGTTTCATAATATAAACAGTTTTAGATGTTTTTTTTTTTTCAAAATATAAGAAGTTTTAAAGTTCAATGCAAAAAGTAAATATGTATTTAAATTTTATTGGCTTCCAAAAATATTAGTGGGTTTATTTATTTTATTAATTGAGAAAATAAAGCACTTTTTGTAAAGTATGTGAAAAAATATATTTTTTTTTAATATGCGTGCTTTTAGTTAAAATTGCTTATAAATTGAAACAGAGGAAGTATTAGTTATAGACCATTCTTTTTGCGTCCTGGTTCAATGAATGATTTCCTCTGGCATCTTTTATTTCTCTAAACAAAGAATAAGACCAAAATGCATGTTAATTCCTCGAGGACCAACTTTATTTTATTTTTTTAACTAATAAAATGTTGCAGTTCTTGCAAATACAAAAGAGTGAATGTTTTTTTAAAGTGATGGTCCTAAGTTTGGATTTGAGAGTGAATATGTTTCAACCACTAAACCACAACAACGTATCATTTGAGACAAAGCGACATAGTTTAAAATTTTACAAAATAAATTAAATGATATATAAATTTGATGCAGTACTACTTCAATAAATTATCCCTATTTCTAGTATATAGTGGTTTATGTGGAGAAGTTGAAAAGAAATGATTTGGCTATCTATGTCACCAAAGTGTACTTATTTTTTTCGGTCACTTGTTCAGAGAAAACTCCAAAGTGAAGCGTGTTTGAACTGGAGTTATCGGGTGATATAATGGGAAGTAATTCACGGTACCGTTTAAGTGAAAATAAAACACGGAAAAATATATTGGGGTGATTGCGGAGTTAGTAAACAAATCTTTCGAGCTTCCGAAATTAACGCATCAATCGTTAGATAGAGGTAGGGCCCATAGACCAAAAGAGTACATGGGGAGCGTTATAGATTAAATCAACTGTTGACAATTTGAGATCAGAATCGAGAAACAAACAGTATTATCTACAAACCCTAATCCTAATTTTGGTTCAAACATCATAATTACCATAAGAAGAAGACCACAAAAACAGAGACTCTGTTTTTAAGTAACCTCAAGCTAAAATTCAAAAGCGAGAAAGCATTCACGGCGAAGAGATAGTGAGATCGAGAGAGAGAGAGAGAGAGAGCAAGATACATTACCTCAGAGAAAGACAAAGCAAAATTTGCTGCGTAAAGGAGAGGAAGAGAATTCTTAGGGTTTTTGCTTTTTGCTTATTCTAGAAATTGCAGAGTTTTAGAGCGTATTATAGCATTCAAAACTTTAACAATGACAGTCTCCCGCACAAAAACGCTGCGTTTATAAACTGAAACTGAAACTTTAGGGCTTGAGAGACTTGGGCCTAGTAGTATTATTTAACTTGGCCCATTTATCAAGTGTTTTATGCCTCTTTTTTTTTACAACATGTTTTATGCCTCTTCTCTATTTTTTCTCTTGAATTTCCTACTGTATTGATCCATTTAATTTTGTCATTTGTCAAACTCACGTCACGCACGCATTCAACTCTACATAATAAAAGATTCTCACTTCATATTTTAATAATCTATGTTTATGTTTAGTCAACAAACTGTTATATAAAATAAAATAAGTGAGATAGTTATATTGTAACCAATTTTGTAGAAATTGATAGAAAACTTAAAACCACACATACTACACAGTACACAGAGACTTGCCATCAACCTAATTAATCTTAAAGCCGAGTCACTAGTCCCTATTGACTTGGGGTACTATACTAACGACAAAATATACAATTTATGCTTTAATCTCTCTGTTCAATATTATATACGATTCACTTATTGTACCTCTGTTGGTTTTTCTATTACTTTTTGGGTGTTTTAACATATTTTACTTCACCTACACCCCTCTTATCCACAAGAGACATCTTATTTCACCTACACCCTCTTATCCACAAGAGACATTTTGTTGTGACGCACCCGATGGGGAAAACGTGTACAGTGAAGTTACTTTACAAATAGCTGTATATAATAATATATCAAATCAATTTCCAAATTTGTTCCCTTCACGTTAAGGACAAGAGCAAATAAGCAATCAGCATGCAAAAATACATATTTTCTCGACCGAGCAAATATAAATATTTTTTTACCAACTTAATGCCAAAAGTGGGATTTATATATTTATATTTTGTATTGTAGTATATAATGTATTATAGATCATATCACTTCAATTATCAAGGCCGGCCCAACAAATATCAAAACATTTGGCTGCCTAAAGAAAAAGAAAAAATATATGCCCTCAATATTATTCGAACCCTGGTTGATTTACAATCAATGATAACAGAACCATTAGACCACAATAAAGAATTTGTTCAATTTTGTTGCCCCAAATTCTTATTAAATTTTTGGTGCCTAAAGCTTGTGCTTTTTTTTTTAGCCTCGGGCCGGGCCCGTCAATTATAATACATGAGAAGTTCAAGAAGTACATTGTATCGAAGAGCAAAATGTAAGTAACTATGTTTCCACTTAATAGGGGGACAAATTACAAATGGGCATAGCCTAATTGTAAGACATGTATTAATCCGTTTTAAAATTAGGGTATGACATATTGTTTAGCAATGGAGAACATGTATAATATCACAACCAAGAATATGCAAATAATAAATACAAAATAAATCTATCATTTGCAAAGCCACTTTGACTCATAAAATTTTGTATATCCTCTTTTAGGAAACAAAATTATATTACAATGTATAAATGTTGTTTAGGTTGTCCCGGTAAGTGAAGCTTGTAACTCTTCCAGTGACTGTCCCTTGGTTTCCGGCACGAGAAACCAAATAAACACCAATGCTAGAACTCCGACAACACCGAATATGTAAAATGTTCCTGTTATAAACAAAAGAACATTTCGTTAATACCTTTGATTAGGCTTGCTTAGGATTATTTTTTCCAAAAGATTAGGTGACTATTAATAAAGATTTAATCAACATTTATTAGAATTCATTGAAAAAATAATAATGTAGAGAAAATAAGGACCTGGTGCGCTCCATTCAAACATAAAGTTGAACGCGTAACTCACGAACCACCCACTGGTCCACGACGTTAATGCCACTATTGTCCCCGCTGAAACTTTTATATTTATTGGAAATATCTGTAATAACAAAAAAAAAAAAAAAGGTGTAAATCTATTTTCGTTTAAATATATTACACATTTTGGTTTTCATAAATCTGAAGCTAATTTACCTCGGACATAATAACCCAAGGTAGCCCTCCAATACCGATTGCAAAAAATCCAAAGTAGACCTTAACCAAAAATATTTGATTGCTAGATTAGTTATAACATTATTTTTTTGACTAATTAGTCATCATATCAATACCGATAACATATAAAGATTATTTTTTAAGTTAAGCTAATGGTTTTACCAGAATATTTACGAAGACGAAAATTGGAGTCAGTTCAGGAAGCAGATTATGTGCCTGTTCATAACCATTAACAAAAACAAAAATCACCAATATTGTTTTTTTTATTAAATATCATTAGCTGAAGTTGACACATATATATATTAACCTGTAACGTGAAGCTAACTCCAATAAGCAAGGATCCGATGGACATTCCAATAGCAGAAGCCTACAAGAATGGTTACAAGTTGTATAATTAGTTTAGGCAATAATATTATTTTATGTATACATTGACTTGATATTTTTCTAACCAATAGGAGTGGTCGTCTTCCCCATTTATCCACAAGAATTACAGCCATCAAGGCTTTTGGGATCTACAAAAGAGTTAAAAACAATACATAAATTATATAATAAAAACAACCAGAGAAAATTTTTTTTTTTTAAAAGAAGAGAATTAAATATAAAGTACGCACCACAAACACACCAAATATCATTGAACCAAGTCTCTCTGAAAATCCTGTTAAAAAGAAGCAAAATCCATGTGTAAAGAATATATGAAAGTCGAAATGTATATATAATGAGAAAATACTACTAAGACTTTGAATATTCTAACCTGATTTTCTGAAGATGGCATTTGAATAAAATGTGATACCACTAGCTCCAGATAATTGTTGTATCAACATTAAACCAATTCCAACCTGTACATAAAAACAAATAATTACTCTTTCATCAATATAGTGAAATCATAAATAATTAGCTTTTATCCACACTTTATGTTATCGTACCACAAGAGTTCGTCTATACTTCTTTTGAAACATGTCACAGAAACTCGACTTTGTTGAATCTTCTTCAAGCATTTTCGTCATAACCTGAAAATGATTTTAACAACCATACAATTATGATTACTTTATGAAGAAAGTACACTTAATTACTACAAATATTTTACAAATCTATACCTGAATTTCAGCTGCTTCACCTGAAACATCAGCATCTTTCCCTCTGAGTCGATGCAACGATCTTTCTACTTCTTTACCCGAGCCGATTTTAGCCTTAAAAAGATAAAAGGTGAAGAAAAAACCTTAGGAAATTTATGTCAACTTTCGTACGTAGTCCATATGCATTTTTCAAATAAAATATTTTGAGAAAATACGAACCAGCCATCTTGGAGATTCAGGTATAAAGTATATACCAACAGCTTGAATGCAACATGGAATAGCACCTGAACCGGAAAATGTAATCAAAATCATTATGTGTAAGTCTTATAGGAAAAAAAATATATGAATGTCTTGCAATGAAATATTTCAGTACCTATAATAGCCAGAAGCCGCCAATTAATTAGCGTCCCAAAAAAATAAATCAGTGAAATACCACTGTTTTGAAGAAGCTATAAAACCAAAAATAAAAAAAATTGGTGGTTGGTTACAATATCTTAAAAACAGAACAAGTCTATAACGAAAAAAAAAAAAAAAATGTAATAGACTTTACCATGTTTGAAGAAGTAAATGCACCACGAACATGTTTTGGAGTGATTTCCGCAACATAGACAGGAACCTAATTGTGTGTTTGTATATTAATAACATAATTTTTTGTAAAGAAATGTCATAACAAAAAATTAACAAATAAAAATATATAAAATTACCACGTAGCTAATCAAGCCGACTCCTATGCCCAAGGAAATTCTTCCTACGTCCAGCCACAAGACACTCTGCCTCCACATAATTCAATTTCTATAAAATTAGATTTTAACATCCAATTTTTTTTTTTACTATAAGAAAATATTGAAAGGTCTTGTTTCGGATTTTACAAACCTTTGCCAAAGCAATAGAGAGCCAGCCAAAAATGCAGAAGAAATCGCAGGCCCACAATGTCTTTAATCGTTAATCACAAAAATAATACAAAATTAGAATTTTAAAAACGTTTTTTTATTTTTTTTATATGAATTTAAGATTAAATAGGGGTAACAAGGTAATTACGCGTCTCCTGCCTAGGATGATGGCCATCTGACCGCTAAACAAGGCTCCTACCGCACCTCCCAAATTCATGAAAGACCCAAACGCTGAAAACTATATTATATACAAATATATTAAAATTCATTTTGTCCGCAATTAAAAAATATTGAATTACACCGTAAAATTTGTTAAAAAAATATAACCCAGTAATAAACATATCTAAACTATAGATATTCTATTAAACAATCGACTTTTATGGTTAGGTATCAGGATTAGTCAAAAAAAACAACCAACGATTCTCCTCCCTAAGCTACATTGAACATAACAGTCCACTATGATTGATTACGTCAAATCACACTTTAATTCAATTCAAACTGGTGAAGCTTTTGGCTTTTGCTTAGCAAATTTCATTTGTACTTATCCTTTAATACAAGCAACAATAAATATAAACGTTTTTTTTATACAATATTGTTCATTGTTAGGTAAGTAATCTTTCGATTAGTTCAACAATCATATAAAATTAACATAAAACAATATTTCATTACTAATAATAATTCGAAATACAGCTAATTTATTTTCCTTTTTTTTTTTTTTATAACAAGTCATTTTCTTTTTGTATAACTTACGTACGTATCTCTATGTAAGTGTATACACACGTGTCTATCAATCTCTCCATATTTGCCCTACTCATAACTTTGGACCACGATAAAATACACAAGGACCATAATAATTTACTGCTATTTATTCCCAGTTGCCAAAAAACTAATATTATTTCACTAATCGTATCTCTATAAGTAAGCTCATAATCTGATTTGATTGTGGTTTAGGGTCTAATAACTTAACTAACCATGCAAATAAATATTCACAAGCAATTATGAGCATGATTAATTAGGTAATTAATATTAAGGAGAGAAAGAAGGGTGTACATACTTGTGCAATAGAAAGGTCTAATTCCTTCATGATTGCAGTTTCAGAGCCTGATGTATAACCATTCTAAAAAAATCCAAGAAAATTGTTTAATTAAGATTCTTTAGAGATGATGATGATGATGATATATTAAGATTAAGATTAGAGATTGGAGAGAAAGAGATTAAGAAGAAACTCACAGCACAACCATAGCTGAAGGAACTACAAACAGCAACAAAAGTACTGAGGATGACACAAGCAGTGATACGACGATCATAAGTGTCGTTTTGATCCCTTCCTTGAAGAAGTCCTTCTTCCATGCTTCTTCTATCTTCCTCCACCATCACCATCCTTACTATTGATTAATCTTCCTCTTGGTCTCTTTTTTTTTTTTTTCTTGGTTTCTTGAATTCGACCAAGAAATTTTCTTGATTTATAAACAGAGGACTGATGAGAGAGAGAAGGAGAAGAAAAAAATAGAGAGGGAGTGTGTGATTCACTTGTGGGGTTAAAGAACATGGTGATTTTCACAAGTGGGCTTGTTATAACAACACGATCTCGAATATTTCTCTTTTTTATATTGTATATACATATATTCTTTCTAATATAAATTCGAGTTTGTCTTGTCTCAGACTCTTCTAATTTAGAAACTTGTCCAACCTTGAATGCACCAAATGTGAATTTAGCTCACTATCTGTGCCAAATACAATGTTACTTTTTGTTTTCCCTCAGGTTTGTTGTCGAGGTTAATATAATTGATAAGTAAATATCTGTGGATAAAAAAATAAAAAGAAGAAGGATAAAATAAATATCTAGTATCTAAAATTATCCAGAATGAGACATTTTAGAAACGTGTACCATTAAATCATTTTTTTTACCTAAACTGATTGACCAGTAAACAAACAAAAACAATATAAAAACTTCTTTATACTGTTTTACAGATTAATTTTCAGGTTCCATGTGTGCCTATCCAAAATACTCATGTCCAACTTGTTACATATTGTCAGGATAACTCTCATAAAACTACAATGATTTAACCGATATTTTTTTTTTCAATCAAAATATATACACATGTTATCTTTAAAAAAAATATCGTACATAGTAAAGTTCGACCAACATGTCCGTTTGACTTATCTACTTTGCATACAAATCAGTTTACCCAAGATTATAGTTACACACATGCACAGTTTTAATGGGTATGTTAGTTCATAACTAAGGTTCAACGCTAATTATCTTTAATTTACAACAATAGGTAAAGAATATTTGTACCTAAACTTTTTGTATAAATAGAGAGAGTTGGTTCTATGAATAAAGCAGGTAAAGACTTATAAATGGGAAATTATTGACAACCCAGAAATGGCAGTTTCCTTTTATTAACTAACTCAATTAAGCATATGTTTTTACTAGCTAATTACTAGTACAGTCAATCCAACAATTGCGGTGGTTGGTATGAAGTAAAAACTATAAAACATGGCTCCTATTATATCATTGGTTTATAATACAATATAACTTAAAAATGGTGGTGACGTTTACTATCATCATCTTTCTGAAGCCAACATGAACAATAATACAGTTGATAATCATTTATTTCGCGCGCGTCATCATATGGTGTTATCGTTCTTCAGATATATACGGTTGACATGTATGATTGTTGAAGATGATGTAAAGATAATCATTAAAATATGGTAGGCAAAATGAGATATACGAGACCCCACGTTTTTACCCATATCTCATCATATGATTACTATTTCTTAATAAAAAAATCCAGACCTTTGTATCTAGTCTCTTTTGAGATAAGACCAGCCAGTAGCTAATAATACGCGCATAAATCATCCTTTTTAAAAAACGGGATCAACATATCAAATATTTAGGGTGTGAATGTGGTGATGATTACTAGTCATGATATCATTATTTTTTTTATATTTTCATTATATTATACGAACCACATTTATTGTATAGTGTACGTTTTCATTATACAAACCGTATCATATATTTATCTCACAATTTTTTCGGCTATTACAATTTGGAATATAGTTCCCTCCACAATTTCATGTAAGTAGGTTAGTTTCCACGTTTTCTTTATCAGTACCTAAAATTTTATCCACACTATATGACTAGGAACTGTCAAAATCACTATTTGTATACCATATTCTTATCACTGCATGTTGATGGATTGGGTAGTCTATTTATGACCTATACACCCATACACATCCGTTGTAAATATTGGTTCTCTGTGCGGTTCTTCATCGGTAGCACTAGCAGGTCCGGTTTAGTAAATATAAATCCGGTTTTGTATCCACTTTCTTCTCTTAGGACCACCGAGATGGGACTGCGTTCCAATAAGAATAAGATAAACTATAAAATGTTTTGGCTCCGTGCGTAGACTGTTTTCAAACAGTAGTATCATATTATTGACGCATCTAATGATTAGTACTAGCCAATAAAACATTGTCATTGACTATACACAGATTTAAACTTTGAATTATAATACTATATCACAGGTGGTTGGACAGGGTTCAACTTCGATGTCTAATACAATAAACAACAAACATTGTTTGGTTAGTATGACCCCTGCCCATATTAAAAAATAATGCTTAAATTATTTAACTAGATTTATAAATTTTCTTTTTAGTGTTCTCGTGAATCATAGCTGAAAATTATAAATATATAAAGTTTACAAAATACTCTTGTTCATTAACTAATATTTTGTATAAATCGAGACCAAAAGTCTGAAAGGAATCAAGAATGATAAAGATAGAAACCTATCTCGAAGCTTTGTGGGTTACTAAAAAATTATTGTTGTGTTGTGTCTCTTGATTATAGGTTGTTGATTTCTTCCAAAATGCAACATTTCATATCATATACAGACTAGGACTAAAACTTTTCTTTTTCTTTTTTGGTCGAAAGGAATAAGGCATGCTAGATATTTGGTAAGCCTAAATTTTCATTTTCTGGTAATGCCATTTATATTTCTAACGGCTTTTTTGTTTTGTTGTGTTTTGTGAAAGTACATCATGTATTGATATTTCTTATTACACAGTACCAAGGTTCAAGATATCGCTAGGCGCTAATCAGGCGGTCGAATTGAACCTAACAATTAATAAAAATCGGACATTAAACGGGGATTAATCGGGGATTTTTTTCATGTTTTTATATATATGTATTCTATATTTATGAACAACAGTAGAGGTTAGCAGAAATAACACCTAGTATAGATGGTTTGCTTCAGGTTTAATGGTACTCCTAACGCGAGTTCAAACCTACAAATGTCCCATTACTTCAATTTTTTCTGGTTATTCGCATTCTATATTTATTTTTCTTGTAAATTATGCACTACAACGATATATCTAACCTCAAAAGACAGTTTCAAACTTCAAAACTCTAAAAATCGCAACGGACAAACACCGAATAACAATTATACGGACACTTAATCGGCTAGGCGACCGATTTTTAGAACAAGGCACAATACTAATCATTCAATCAAAAAATATCTTCTTCTTTTTTCTTCTTTGAAATGTCAAATAACATTTCAAGTGTGTTTACGTACTCATCCCGTGATAATTCTAATTGGTTAATTAGTGATAAGGAGTTTTGTCATCATTATATTATAAGGACAAAAACACAAGCAATTGTCTGTAAGATCTGCTAATTGTTTTGGTATAGCGAGCGGTATTGGACGTGAGTATGATTGTGTGACTGTGATTAAAGATCCACACTACTCCAAGCATAGTCATCATTCGATCAAAATTACGTAATTGTGTAACTAAATCTTGTTTTTGTTATAAGACATTTCGATTTGTAAACCAATGGAAAAACATAATGGGCTCCAGGAACCTTTAGATAAAGCCCAGTGGGTTATTTGTAAACATATTTTAGTGGGCTCGTTTTGGAGTGCGAGTACCGTTCGGCTCATTTGCATGTAACAAATTATATGTTTTTGAAAGATGACTCGTAATTTTATACTTATATATTTAAGTTTTATAATGCCCATACGTGTACGGTGTGAACATGAGATATGGTAAATGCTGCAAATAATAAATCATCCCATTTCGTCTAATAATACTTTACATTAATCCAACTAAACAAGATGGTGGTATGTCACGTTGACACTTTCCAGCTTAACCTTTCTAAAATCCTAAACTACTATAGAATTAGTTGAAATGGAGTAGACGTGTATTTAAATATTTATCATATATTGATTGGAATCTTTCTTTTTGCCCCCTAAATTTTGTAGTTGTTAATTAATCTCACTGTCTAAAAACAGAAACATTATAAATTTAATACTTTAACACCTACTATTAATCGTTGACAAAAAGCAAACTTAATGATAATCATTTTAATTAATTTTGTTTCTGTTGTAACTCTTAAGCTTGAGCAAGAAGGTAATGCAAATGCAAAAGCAAAGTCTTCAACGAGAGAAAAATTTGGCATAGATTCGACGAGACGATTCTTCTTTGTGAAATTCGATACTCACATTTCATCGATTTGAATCTGAATTCCGGCGAGCGGAACAAAAAAAAAGCCCTAGAAAAATTTGGTTTTCCGATGAGTCCAGACAACAAACTGCTACCGAAGCGTATAATTCTGGTACGGCACGGCGAATCGGAAGGGAATCTAGACACGGCGGCTTATACGACGACGCCGGATCACAAGATCCAGTTAACCGATTCCGGTTTAGTCCAGGCGAGAGAAGCCGGAGCTCGTCTACACGATTTGATATCGTCGAATCCTTCTTCCCCCGAGTGGCGTGTTTACTTCTACGTGTCGCCGTACGATCGGACTAGATCTACGCTTCGGGAGATCGGACGGTCGTTCTCGCGTCACCGTGTGATTGGTGTTCGTGAGGAATGTCGAATTAGGGAACAGGATTTTGGGAATTTTCAGGTTAAAGAGAGGATGAGAGCGACCAAGAAGGTGAGAGAGAGGTTTGGACGGTTCTTTTACCGGTTTCCGGAAGGTGAATCCGCCGCCGATGTCTTTGATCGCGTCTCCAGTAAGTTTCTCTTCTCGATTTTGGCCTCTAGATAGGTTTGTGGAATCTTTGGTTAAGTAGCAGAACAATCACAAGAAATCAAATGCATAATTGAGTGAAATGTGGTTCTGATCACAGTTTGATTTCGATACATTTCAGTGTGATGAAGTCTCTGTTCATTGAAATTTGATTGATATGATTGCTACATTGTTGTTTGTTTTACCTCCTCTTTGCGTTGTGTTGTTGTATCCATTTCGTTGTGAACGAACAATGAGAAGTTGGACTCAGGATTTGGTTGGTTTGTTGTTATACAGGTTTTCTCGAGTCTTTATGGAGAGATATCGATATGAATAGACTGCATATCAACCCGTCTCATGAGCTAAACTTTGTGATTGTCTCACACGGGTTAACATCTCGTGTGTTTCTGATGAAATGGTTTAAGTGGTCTGTGGCGCAGTTCGAGGGACTGAACAATCCAGGGAACAGTGAGATCAGAGTTATGGAGTTGGGACAAGGCGGTGATTACAGCTTGGCGATTCATCATACAGAGGAAGAGTTGAGTAACTGGGGGTTGTCGCCAGAGATGATTGCGGATCAGAAATGGCGGGTTAACGCTCATAAAGGTGAATGGAAAGAAGATTGTAAGTGGTATTTTGGTGATTTCTTCGATCATATGGCTGATTCGGATAAAGATTGCGAGACAGAGGCCATCGCCAAAGACAAAGAAGTAGAAGAGGACGACAAAATAAATCTGTTAACCACGAATTCAGAAGATAACAATGAAGCTGAGCTATACAATGGACAATGCTGTTGATAGTATTACATAACAAAAGGTATTCATTGAGAAGGAAGAAACATTTAACTAAAGAATTCAGAAATTCTGATTTTGAAGATTTGTACCATTTTACTACTAATGAAGCTCTCTGGTTTCTTAGTTTGTAGCTTTTGGTTCGTGGTTAAAACTTAAAAGCATTGTTGTACAAACCTGTGTGTGGGTCATTAGATGCACATCGTGCTTATAACACACAAACATTTCATGAATTATTGAGTCCAAAGCTTAATCTTCTTCAAGGAAAGCTAAACAATGCTCTGTCTTATGCATAGAAGAGACCTAATGAAACATTAAATTATTCATTCGGTGAAGAGGACGTCGTCTGGGAGTATTTACCGGTGAGAATGTGATGTGCAACAAACCGATTAGCAGCTTCAGTGTAATGAATACCATCCCAATTAACATATTTGGAACCATCAGTACAAGGTCTGGCTGATTCTATCGTAAAATTTGGTGTCGAACCACATCTAGCATGATCATTGTAGTTTAATGGTGGTCCTCCGGTTCCACAACATACCATTATCGAATGATCAAAACCTATTATTATATAAACCAAAAAAAGAGGTGTTCAAACATACCATTATAAATTAACAAGAGTGGACTTACTATTATCACGTACCATATTTCAAATGATTTTGGATGAGGTCGTATTTGATCGAGAAGATATCCACGTATGTGAAACTGGAACCTGGATATTGTTGAGGGAGTTTTTTGAAAAGACCATGAAGGTGGAAATTGAAATGCTTAGCAGCTTGATTATGGTCAATGACACAACCAAACTTGTCGAGTTTTGATTTGTTTGTCCCAAATAATGACACAATTTGAGCTAAACACCCAAGTGGTCCTGTGTTGTGTATCCAAAAGTTTCTTGCCCCTCCTCCATATAATATCTAGCCAGAAAGAAAGATAAAAAAACAGAAGAAAGTTTAATAAGATTAATGATATATAGAAAATATATGACTTCATCTTAAGTACTTATCTTATTATTTAAAATTTAGATATCTCCAAACTAATTCACGAAACTTATCTTCTTTTGAATAGTTGGTCACTTCCCCCAAAAAAAATCAAAATGATCATGTAAAAATTTGTAATTTATGTTTTCCATGTAAGATAGTTATATACAAACTCGAATTAACCTGATTTAGTTAACATTGTTTAAGATTCAAGTAAACACTGACCTTAATTCCATCTTGAAATATATCTAACAGTGTAGGAATCAGACCCACAACTTGGTCTAATGTCTTGTTGTAAAATGCTCGGGCAAGGTCATTTTGTCCGATATCAAACATATACAGTCCATTTTTGAAATAATATTCAGACGGTAAGTCTCTTTCAAGCTTTTCATCTGGAAAACAAGTAAAAAAAAAATATTGATACATTATAAATGATTCAAGTAATAAGTCTATAATAATATTGATGAATATTGGATAATTTACTAATCAGTATTTAACTATACCTTGTTGTATCAATTGAAGGGCTTTGGATTTAAAGGTGATGAACTGAGAGACTTGACGAACAAAACCAAAGGGGCTATCGGATGAGAAATCTGCCTTCTGAATAGTAGAAGCTGCGGCCGCGAAATTGCATCCTCTCCTGTAACTTTGTCGACTTACAGAATCCAAATAAGGTCTCAAATAGGGCTGACCAATTGCTTCCACTACAACAAACAAAAAAACAAGAAGAAGAAAAAACCATTTCAGCCTAGTAACTATATAAAATCATGTAATCATCCTTTTAGGCGTAAAAAATACAAAACATTGAGATATAACAGAAAAAAAAAAAAATTAGAAATGAAAGTATTAATATACGTACTTAGAAAATCGACAATGAGACGTCCATTACAGAATCTTCCTGAAGAAGGAGGTTTGAAGTAAGTTTGTCCATAGGTTGGTTGGAGAAGGAAGCCAAGAGCCGAGGTGAGTTCTCCGGTATCGGAGTTAGAGTCTCCGAAGTTAAAAACCGCCGGAATATCATGAGGAATCGGTGAAGAACCGGCGAGAAGAGCCAGAGTATGAGAGATGGCCACAAATAATAAGAATGTCACAAGAGTAGTGTTTTTCATGGCTAGCTTAATGTATTTTTTTTGTCTTTTCATTCATACATATACATGTTAAACTTATACATAGGGCCATAGGGGATATGGAAGAAAACAAAATTATTGTGTTTCTCCCGTGACACTTTTTTTTTTTTTGTAATGGAAACCACATCAATTCCCCTATATCTTGTGTGGTTAGATTTAGAGACGACTTTTTTTTATTCAGTTTTATGACATTTGAAGATAAGCTAAGGTCCCATATTCGGAAACCAATAATCTTAGATTAACTGTTAACAGTTGCTGTCTTGATTTTTAGATAAGGTCCATGTTTCCGCATATCCTGTAATTCCCTTTTGATGAAGTCTCTTTTGGAACATCCCATAAAATTGGATTAATACAAAGAAGATTAGGATATCACAATTAAGAAATAGTCCCAATTTCTTAAATATCCTTTTATTGAATCAAAGCATTTAATCTTTGTGAAAGAAAGTTACATAATGCTCCGTTTTGTCCAGACATATGAAACATTAAATTTTATGGGCATAATACATGTCCTCCTAAATAATTACCAGTTAACATACTGAAAATTAACTTGTAATTCGCTTAGTTCTCCATAAACAATGTTTTTGTAAGGCATTTGCTAAAGATTCCAAGACAATGATGTCTCAGAATATTTACCGGTGAGAATACGAAGTGCGACAAACTTATTTGCAGATTCAGTGTAATGAATGCCATCCCAATTGACATATTTGGAACTATCGTTACAAGCTTGGGCTGTAACTATCGTACCATTTAAATTCCTCGTTGAACCGCAGCTAACACGATCATTGTAGTTTAATGGTGGTCCTCCGGTTCCACAACATACCATTATGGAATGATCAAAACCTATTGTCATACAAACGATAAAGGTCTATAAAATTTTACCAGTATTAATTTAAAAACTGAACTTATGGTTAATACCTACCGTAATCAAAATGATTTAGGATGAGGTCGGTTTTGATCGAGAAGATATCTACGTATGTGAAATGTGAATCAGGATATTGTTGAGGGAATTTTTTGAAAAGACCGTAAAGCTGCATATTAAAGAGCTTAGCAGCTTGGTTATGATCAATGACACAACCAAACTCATCAAGTTTTGATTTGTCTGTCCCAAATAATGACACAACCTGAGCTATACACCCAAGTGGTCCTGTGTTATGTATCCAGAAATTTCTTGCTCCTTGTGCATATAGTCTCTACCAAAAAAATATGAAAAAGAGAAAAATCAGTAAGAATGATACATTGAATATCAGAGTATTTATATTTTAGGACTTATGTAAATACTAACCTTTATTCCATCTTGAAATATATCTAAGATTGTAGGAATTAGACCCAAAACTTGATTTAATGTCTTGGTGTAAAACGCTCCAGCAAGATCGTTTTGTCCGATATCAAACATATACAATCCATTTTCGAAATTATATTGTGACGGTAAGTATCTTTCGTACTCTTCATCTGAAAAAACACATTGGTTCATTAGCATATGATTCAAATAAGCCTATATAGTGTTATTAAGTTTTTGATTTGTAGTTTACCTTGTTGTATCAATTGAAGGACTTTGGTTTTAAAGGTGATGAATTGAGAGACTTGAACACCAAAACCAAAGGGGCTAACGGATGCAGCATTTGCCTTTTGAATCGTTGATCCTCCCGCCGCAAAATTGCAGCCTGTCCGGTAACTTTGTGGGCTTATCGAATCCAAGTAAGGTCTCAAATAGGGCCGATCAATTGCTTCCACTGCAAAACCCCATTTTTAGATACTACGCTTATATACATTACATGTTAAAATACTTAACTGATTTTTTTAAAAGAAACATACCTTCAACTAAGGTACATTAACCAAAACAACTATTTTTACATTATCAACCAATTTTTTAGTGTCAAAACTCTTAATTATAGATCGGCCAACGAAATAAACATTCTATTTTCCTAAAACCGCAAAATGCTGTCTATTTACTTTGTAATCAAATACAAAAGGATCCACGACAATTGTTTACGAATTGACCAAAATACATTTAAATACAACTAAATCCAAATCTTTTAAAATACGTCGAAACACAAGATCCAATAAACACTACCTTAATAAACATTTGTTGTTTTATTTATGAGAAAATAGGCCGCGATTAATTGGATGTAATAAAACAACACACTCATGGTTTGTATTGTAATAATGATATCCGGATCCGCCCTCTACGGATATCCTAAATTGTGGAATCCTAAATTGTGGAACGGATCTCGGATTTCAGATAATTTGTCCACCTCACAATTTATAAAGCTATACAGAAATTTGCTATCATATATTTAGAAAATTTGTTTGTACTTAAAAAAGACAGACAAAAAAAAAAAAATTAGAAATGAATGCTTACTTAGAAAATCGACGATGAGACGTCCATCACAGAATCTGCCGGAAGATGGAGGTCTAAAGAAGTAGTTTTGTCCATAGGTAGGTTGGAGACGAAATCCAAGACCAGAGCCAAGTTCTCCGGTGTCCGAGTTCGAGTCTCCGAAGTTAAAAACCGCCGGAAAATTGGAAGAAAATGGAACAGAACCGGCTAGAGGAAGCAGAGAATGGGAAATGGCTACGAATAGTAACAATGTGACAAGAGTAGTGTGACATAGGGTTTCCATGGCCTACTCAATGTATTTTTTGTCTTCTCATTCAAACCACATAGACATTAGTATGTAACATATATAGTTACATAGACATATATACACGTACGTACGTATATACTGGTGTACATGTGTGTAGTGTAGTGTAATGTATGTGGAAATAATGGAGTTTGGTTGGAAATATAGAAAAAAACAAAATGATTGAATTCCTCTCGTGACACCTTTTTTGTTTAGTTTAATGAAATCAGATCCATCTCACTATATATATGTGTGTGATGTTAGAACGTTTTAGTTGAAATGTAATATAATTTTAATGATTTTTATTCTCTTTGAGATAAAATTCATCATGCAGCATTATATTATGAATGGAGAATGTGTGACTTGGAACTAAAGGCTTTATGATTGTGCTGCATTTTTTCGTAAGAACTTTATATCATCGAGACCATTTCATTTGTTACCATTATGCGAGAGTAACGTGAAAGACTGTATCTCGTGACTAAAATATAATTTCTTGTCATTGGTTTGAGAAGGGCCGTGACGTGTTAGGCCCACTAAGCTCTCTGGGCCACTAGATTTTTTTTTTATTTTTATTTTTTAATTATTTGCTGACACAAACTTGGTATCTTTTTACTTTGGTACTAACTTCCAAGAAAAACAGAGAATTGATATGCGTGCAAGTTTTGCTGATCCAGATTCTTGTTTTTAGGTAAGTGTGTGTGATCTAGTTAGGTAACAACACTCACCACACTTTACTTAGGTGATAACAAAAGTAATCACAGAGACTGAGTTGTGAGTTGAGAGTTGTGTTTGGTTTCATCACTTTCTTTAATGGCAGAACCGGAAGTGATTCACTCATGGTCTGCTCCAAGATCTCTCAGCACCAGCCTCATGTACTCTTTCGCTCAGGTACCTTACCCCAAATTGCTTATATATTATGATTGATGGTTTTGCTGTTCCTAAGAAATTTGAGTTCAAGATTGGTAGAAAATTTGGTTTTCTTTTGTTCCTCATCATAAGTTATTGATAGCTAATTCTTTGGTTTTTGGATCCTTTTTCATCTGATTTGTGGAAAGAATAGTCTTGATTAGCTGTAAGAACAATTTGTAAAAAGTAGGAAACTTGAGATTCCTAGAAAGAAACACTGTGGAAATGATTTGGTATTTATTGGTAAGTTTGATCACTTTGTTCAGAGAGATGATACAGAAGTTGTCGACGAGCCTTTGTATGGTGCATTTGTCAAAACTACTGGTGTTGATCGGCCATACAGAGATGAGCTTCTCTCTAAGATGGTATAAGTCTTAAATATATATATATAGTAACTTTTTAGTTTTTCTGAATGAGAAACAAATTTAGCCTGTATTTTTTTATTTGGGTATATATGAATCTGATAGGAGTGCAATGGAGATAAGGTTGTGAAAGATATTATATATGGATCAGGATCTAACAAGTACCGGTATTGTAAGGTGAAACTCTCTGACTGTTTGTTTTTGGAAGCTTCAAGGTTCATGTCATCAAACTTTCTCTAAAAGATAGTGTATTGTTCCTGAACAGCATATCTCGAAACAACGGGTTTTTGGTTTGCCAAGTGAACTCATGACTAAAGGAAAGCATTTCATATTGATACGCAATCCCCTCAACATTCTGGTTAGCTTTATAACCAAACTATGGTTCTCAGCTTTGACCAATATGTTTCATCTTATGTTCTTATCTGTTTATCCTTTTCTTCAGCCTTCCTTTGAGAAGGTGATTCCTCCATCATTTCTCGAATTAGGATTGGGGGAACTAGTGTCAATATACAGTGATCTCTGTCAGATGGGAACACCACCTGCAGTCATTGATGCGGATGAGCTTCAGCGTGATCCCGAGGTTTTGTTTCTGTAATATGTAAAAAATGTCACAAAGATGTCATTTCTCTTTGTTCTTGAATTTATGTCATTTCATATAATTATACAGACTACACTACGCGGTCTTTGTGATGATCTTGAGATTCCATTTCAAACCTCTATGCTTAAGTAGGTTCCTTTCCTATCATACTCTTAAAGTTTGATAAATATAAAAAATTTAAATTTCAATATGGTTTGTTATGTTTTCTTAAAGATGGGAAGCTGGTTCTATACCAGAAGATGGAGTATGGGCACCATGGTGGTACAAGACTGTACACCAATCAACGGGTTTCTCATCTCCGAAGAAGTATCCTCGGGTATGGCCCTTGTTTCTTGAGTTTAATGATTCTGTATTCAGTCTAAGATGTGGTTTGGTATTGTTTTTGTTTCCAGACATTCCCGTTGTCGCATTACGAGTTGCTCGAGCAAAGTCTACCGCTTTACAATATCCTTAATAGACATGTGAAGCATAGGTCCTCCCTCTTGAGCAGTCCCCTGCCTCCTCCTAGTCTACCAGTTCCTGAAAACGCCAAGCTTCTTGCGTGGGTCGGTGACGAGATTCTGCCTCGTGAGATGGCAAAGGTATGCTTAAATATGGAAGAAAACTTAAGGAGCCGCTGTTTGTTGATTTACATTTTGAACAATGATGATATTCTGTTTCTTCTTGCTCTTGTTAAGGTTTCTGTTTTTGACTCGGTTGTACAAGGCGGTGATTCGGTATGGGAAGGACTTAGGATCTATAAGGGGAAGATATTCAAGCTTGAAGAACATTTAGATCGGTAAGAACAGTCACCTCCAGAAACCAAGAATCAAATAGCATTGAGCTTTCTAAGCAATTTTGTACTATATGTTGAAATATTGGATTAGGCTGTCTGATTCAGCAAAAGCTCTGGCTTTCGAAAATGTTCCATCACGTGAAGAGGTAAGAATTTATCTTATGATCGTAGTTCTAAGTTTTATTCTGTTAAAAGGGTGTTACTCATTAGTTTAATTGTGCCATAACATGCAGATAAAAGAAGCAATCTTGACAACTCTCATAACAAATGGTATGTTTGACAATACACATATCAGGTTGTCTCTAACTCGAGGCAAAAAGGTATTACCATTTTCTCAAGTTTCTTTGAATCCTATTCAAGAAACTTGTGCTTTCATGTTGGTCATTTAGTCTAAAGAAAACTATGCCACTTGTTTGTTCAAGGTAACTTCTGGAATGAGCCCTGCTTTTAATCAATATGGGTGTACTCTTATTGGTAAGCTTTCAGTTTTCCTAACAACCGAGAGTGGAAAAATGATTGCCCTATCCTAAATTTTTGTGTACTTACTTTCAAATAATGCAGTACTTGCGGAATGGAAGCCTCCGGTGTATGATAATGATAGTGGAATTGTGCTGGTGACTGCAACTACACGCCGCAATTCGCCTAATGTATGAATATGGCTCCACATATATATCTTCATAATATAACTTGAAAAGGTCTTGTCTGCAATATTTTTAATTACTTAAATCCTTTTTGTTTTGTCAGAACTTGGATTCCAAGATTCATCACAACAATCTTCTAAATAACATACTAGCAAAGGTACTGTCTTCAAAAACAAGAAAGTTCAAGGATTCGCATTGCATTTTAAGAATAATTTGCTTAGTAATTAAAAGAAAAACAGATTGAAGGTAACAATGCGAATGTTGCGGACGCCATTATGCTAGACCAGGATGGTTTTGTGTCTGAAACAAATGCAACGAACATTGTAAGTATCAAAAAACGATAGATTTTTGAGAGACTAGAGAAGCTAAGGTTGTTAACATATTTTTACTTTCTGTATACAGTTTATGGTGAAGAAAGGCCGTGTTCTTACACCTCACGCAGATTACTGTCTCCCTGGCATAACCAGAGCTACTGTAAGTCAGAGAACTTCACATATTCTTGTTTCTCGGTAACTTATGCAAACCGGATTGACTTTTTTCTTCAATCTTTCAAGGTCATGGAACTTGTGGTTAAAGAGAATTTCATCTTAGAAGAACGGAGAATCAGTCTCTCTGAATTCCATACAGCTGATGAGGTTTTTCAGCTTACAAAATCATTATTATTTTCTCGGTCAAATCAAATGATCTTTGCCTATCTCTTTCTCTAACAAAACCTATCAATGTTCCTTTTTTTTTCAGGTATGGACTACAGGAACTATGGGAGAACTAAGCCCGGTATGTACAGCTTACCGATACACATCACCAATCGTTCAACTAACTTAAAAACTCTAGTTGTCATAAGAGAATTTCTTTAAGTAATTCATAGCTAAAGTGCTTCATGAAATATTCAGGGGATCTTACTAAAAATGAAAAATTAATCTCTAAGCATAATGTCATGTTCTTTTGTTCACAGGTTGTGAAAATCGATGGACGTGTGATAGGTGATGGAAAAGTTGGACCAGTCACGAGAACATTGCAGGATGCTTACAAGAAACTGACTGAGGATTCAGGTGTGCCAATACCTACTTACCAAGAACCCTGAACCACAAGAAAAAAAGAGGTAAGTAATCAAAGCTCATCAGAGTATTATATCAAATGTTTTTTTTTTATGATTTAAATAATAGATTACCAAGTGCAAATAGTAGTAGACTAAAAAGCATTCAATTTTCACATGATTCAGTTGGAAAAGCATCACATGATCTAAGAAAATGAGCATGAGGAAACTTGATAAATAGATGAAAAAAGTATTCAACAACTTACACATGACTCGAAACATTTATGTCATTGTTAATAGTTTTTCTTTTTTCAGTCTAAATGAAAAAAGCTCACTTTCTTTTCAGGGTACATCAAAATTGTAGCCTTCTTCCTCTGCAGTCAAAACGGTAAGCAGTTTATACGTGGAGATGGAAAACAGAACGTTGTTAGGCTCGTCTAGTGGTGGGTAAGAAGTGGGTGCTGTTTTACTTCTTGAAAGTCATTAATTGGAGCCTGAGTCAAATTATGATTTTAAATCAAAGTAAGCGTCTCTTGTTTTGACCCAGCGTGAAGTGTGACCATAAAATAAAAGCCACCACGTTTCGAGCGTTGATTTCTCTTTTCTTTTTATGGAAAAAAAAAATCAATTTATTATCAACCAAATAAAAGAGACAATTGTTTAGGTGCCTATCCATCAAATTAGTGTTTGTTCCTTTAACAAACAATCAAAATAAAATAAAATTAGTGCTTGTTCTTTAATGAAATTGTAGATTTTTTTCTCTCTCTATCAAACTAACCACGACTAGTGAGTTATGTCTTCATGACATTTATGATAAAAAAAAATAATTTAAAATGGACTATGAGCAGCACATATATTTATTTGTGTAGAAGGTTTGACTGCGTTTTGCAGCCGGCGGCGAAAGAAAATTATCTTAATTACTTTGATTAGATTATTTAATCTCACAAATCATGGCCCCAGGGTCCAACGTTTGTTAAAGTGTTTGTGTTTATGCGTACCGAATATATAATTGTTTGCCATCAATTATTGTCCTTGTTCGTGATATATATAGCTTTATGGCCAAAAATGAAAAGATATTTTAAGGCATAACTTTGCTAATGGTCTATAAATTTTCGGTTTTTGTTTTATCGAAATGGAGAACCCGATTCTTTAGGAGTTTTGTCGTCTCTTTCCATTTCTTTTACTTGAGTGGCAAGTAGATATCGTGATTTTTTTAATTACAAGTTGTTTATTGACAAATCTAAATGTAAAGACTGATTTATAATCATAAGAAAACATCCAAAAATAATGTAGTATGAAAACGAGTCCTGGTTTGGGCACATTCACAAAAGAGATTCTAGATAACGTATGAAACTTTACCCAAAAGGTCCCAAAATCCGACTTTTCGTGTCTTCGTGACCTCCAATGAAAATGTAAACGATCTGAAATGCTATTTAACCATAGCTGTTGAAATGTATTATTTACCACAATTAGTTTCAAATTTATGTCCTAGCTTCAAAAATCTTAACCGGAAAATCTATACCTATACAATTACAGAAAGGTGTAACCCGAACTAAAAGAACCTAACAGAGAGATAGATATCAATTTCGCATTTTCATGTTATTTGTCAATTAGGCAACTAACTACCTCCATTTTACGAAAGTTACCGAAAACATGCAAAATTAGCCACGATCACAAGTTTACAACAACACGCTAAACTTGAGAAAGATGCTACTCTGACAAACACACCGAGTCACCGACTACAATAAATTCTGTAAGGGTGTGTTTAAATAACAACTCCAAATTAAATACACATTACACATGCATGTGCATCATAGTTTCAGATTTATAAACTTAAAAATTATGATACAGTATTACAATGACAGATAATGACGGTACTAAAATATTAACTAGGATACAAGCACCGATCGAATAACACCAAAACAAATTTGTTACAAAAAAAAAAACCAAAACCTAATTTAAATTCAAAACAAAGTAAACTCATAAATGAAAACCTTAATTAACGTAAATGACCCAACGTTAAATAAAATAAAACAAATAAAAAATTGACCGATTGGACGAACGTTCAACATATGCCACGTGGAATATCACAAAACTGACCCAAATGCTTACGTTACTACACAGCCCAATCTCTTCTTCAAAATCTCCTTTCTACGCTATTAAACTCACTTTTCTTCTTCTTCTTCTTCTTCTTCTTCCCCCACAATATCATTAAACACACACAAAACCCAAAACACAAGAATCATGAAAAAATCGATTATGTTGTTGCTAATAGTATCATTAGCCTATGACGTTATGGGTCAAGGCCAACCAGATCAGAGAAATGAAGTATACAACTACGGTAAGTTAAGTCCAGCCATGGCAGTAATCGTAGTGATCTTGATCGCTGCTCTTTTCTTCATGGGTTTTTTCTCAATCTACTTCCGTCACTGCTCCGGCGTACCGGACGCCGGAGTTGTACCGGCGGGAGGTGCAAGATCCAGAGGAGTAGTAAACGCGGCGGCGCGTGGACTCGACGCGACGACCGTAGAGAGTTTTCCGACGTTTGTTTACGCGGAGGTTAAGACACAGAAGCTAGGGAAAGGTGAGTTGGAGTGTGCGATTTGTCTGAACGAGTTCGAAGACGACGAAACGCTGCGTTTGTTGCCTAAATGTGATCATGTGTTTCATCCTCACTGTATTGGTGCTTGGCTTGAGGCTCACGTTACCTGTCCGGTTTGCAGAGCGAATCTTTCTGAGCAGGTGGTTGAACCGGAGGGAGGTGTACCGGATGTTGAGATGGGAGATGTGGTTGTGAATAATCCTGAACCGGTGGTTATTGCTCCTGTACCGGAACAGTTGGGTGGTGGTGGTGGTGGTAGTGAGGTTGATTCGAGGAGATTACCGGGAGTACCGGTGGATCTTAAGAGAGTCAAGTTACCGAGATCGCATACGACCGGACATTCGGTGGTTCAACCGGGAGAATCTACCGAGCGGTTTACTTTGAGATTACCGGAAGATGTGAGGAAGAGAATGATGGCGAATTGGAAGTTAAACCGGTCTAATAGTCTTTTGGTTCTTCCTAGGGGAGGGAGTTCAAGGAGAGGTAGTAAACCGATGGCTCGGTCTGATCGATGGTTGTTCCGCAAAACGCCGTCGTTTTTGTGGAGAGGTCGTGATGATGGTTCGATTAGGCTAGGTGGTACAGGGAGTGTTCGGGCTAATAATAATAATGGTGTACCGAATTCTTTAACCGGAGGAGACCGGTGGGCTTTTCTTAGAAACGCGTCGTTTTTGTGGAGAAACTCTTCGGTACATGGACAAAGAGTCAATAAAGACGGCGAAGGAACTTCGGTTAAATCGACCGGTTTAAGTGGTTCAACTAGCGGTTCAGTGAGATTACCGGTTTAGTTGACTTTTCGTTTTTAGCCCCCATAACTACTTTTGTCTTTTTTTTTGTTTTTGTTTGGGATGATTGTTGATAAACACGCAATACATTTTCCTTCAATTTTTAAATAATTATTCTTGTATTATTAAATTTGTGTAACGTACATATAAATCAAAGTCAAATCTGAAAACGAGATGTACTTTTTTTTTTATAAACAATAATGATGTAAAAAAAAACTTATAATAAAAGTTGAAGAGAACAATAAACAAGTGCGGTGAGGTGTGGTGCAGGTGAGTTTCTGGGTTCGTCAGATATGATTAAAGATCTTATTCGTCGACAAATAATATATATAAGCGAATAGAATATAGTCCTTTCTTAGTTTAATGGTACATGAAATAAATAATTAAGGCGTTACCAAGACATAGTCACATTCGAAGTTGACTTTTGTTTATATTCGTTATTCGTTATTTGCTTTGGTTTATAAACAGAGTATATACTTCACAGCTTATAAGCAAGTACGAAGCATGAGATTCTTGTTTTGCAAACGTTATGAGACCAAAAATTGAATGTAGTACGATTTACAGTTTTTTTTTTTTGTCACAAACACATTTTATTCAACGAAACTGTTGGGCCAATGCCATACAAAGAGTAGATTACCAAACCAGTAGGCAGATAATATCACCTATAAACTAAGAAACTGAGTCTCGATGCAAACGGTCACTCAACCAAGGAGGACCGTTGCGAGAAATGTAGGATTGATGACGATGTTCCTTTGTTACACTCTTCGCGATACATATCGCCACTTGATTTCCTGCCGTCGTTGTACTCACCACCGAACATCCAGGTATAAACGGCATCCTACCTAGAACCGTGCTAAGTAAAGACCGAAGTGCTGGGAATTGTGTTGGATGACGTACAACATCCAGCAGTTGCAAATCTGAGACTTCAAAGACAATATTTTGGAGGTGCAAGTCAGCCACACAGGCAACTGCCCAACTAATACCTTCGAGCTCCGCTTCTAGATTTACAGTTACTTATTGTAGTAATTGATATTGTATTGTAAATAATAATTTCATGCAGTTCTTGTTGTATGTGAATATTATTGACCGCCACTAGGCAATAGGTCTCCAGACAGATCACGGAATCTCATCGTGTATGAATTATCGTTAGTCAATTTCCTTCCAGAAAGGTATAATAAATATCTATAGTTAATGTATATAATGATATGTTTCACATGTAATCTATGCGCAACAGTATGTATCTATTAGGTGTAAACTTTATATAATGGCGTCTAGATTATAGACAACAACAAAACTAATATAATTTTTTAAAAATTAGTGTTAGAACTGTCCCCATTTGTCTAATAATTAGGTAACCCCTTAAGAATTTAAAAATGATTAAGAAAAGTATTGAGAACGTTGTAGAAATTGTAGATGAGTGTAGAAGGGATATAGAGAAATGATCGTTCTCACTAGTGTGAAGGTGAACCTGGATATAAAAAAGGTGGAATCTTTTAGCTAAGCATCCTAAACTAACACAACACATGTCTACCAATTACAAGTTCTGCGTTTGTCATCAATCATTTATACACGTTACAATGAAATGACACGCAAAACATTAAATTTCCGAATTAGAAGAATGTATTAATGGACTTATCCTAACCCATAACCACACTGGCTCCTACTTAAGGACCTTATCCAGTGTCTAATCACATAATCATCTTACTGGAACAAATAGTTGTGCACAAAGAAAAATCTACAAAATTCTAATTAGTGATCGTCGTAGTTATTCTAATTACCAAATCAGTGTCATGTTTTTTGGCTGACCCTCAGAATACTATTTTTTTGGTGACTTAGGTATATATATCTTCAATAGTAAACATTGAGTCATTGCCTACAGATAGATATATTACTATACTGCAAGAATCTAGCATAATTTTTTTTGAAAATAAACGGTTCAATGAAACCAACCATAAGAATATCACAATTTTGGAATTGTTCACCTATAATAATCTCCAAACAACAAAGAAAATTAGCTACAGGTGATAAATATTAGGAAATTATCAAAACTCCAAAAATGTATTGTAATTTACATTCAACGGGCTCCTTAACAATCTACCTGGGCCTTTGGGCTAGTAAGCCCAAACATGCCTATGTTCTTCTTCCATTGGAAGTTGAGAAGGAGAAAATAAGTCCGGCGATTCGATAAGTCATGGCGGACGACGGAGAGAAATCCGGAGACCTTCCTCAACAGATTGCTAAAAAACCCAAAACCCAGATCCTAATCGGTGTTCCTTCGTACCAAGAAGTATTGGAGAGCTCTCAAGCTAAGTCCACGCCTCCATCTTTCTTCAAACCTTCTCAGAGTTTCTCTCAGGCTTTCGCTTTCGTCAAATCATCCGACGTATACTCTCCTCCTCCTTCTTATTCCTCCGCCGCCGTAGCTTCTACGTCGCAACCGCCGATCGCTTCTCACGTGCCCACTGCAAGGTGTTGTATAATATATATCTCTTCGTTTTCGAATTTTAGATCAAATTGATGAAACTAGTGTTGCAATTAGGATTGATTTTTGTCTATGAAAATGTGATTTGGGTTTTGATCAGTGAGTGTGGAAATTGTTAATTTTGTGAGAATGAATGAAATTGAGGTTGTAAAGTTGAAAACTTTAATGTTGATTGGTTCACTTTCTTAAGTTTTGGTGGCTGAGTTTGTTGATTGTATTGTTGCTTGCATACATTTAATATCAATTCGTGTGTGTTGGCTTTTGTTGTAGCCAAACGGTTCAAAACGATGGGGCTTCATCTTCTTCCTCTACTCCTGTTGTGGCTACTGCCAACACAACTCAAAACCGTAACGCAATTCTTGTTAGCAATAGACAGGTGAGATGATTTAAAGTAGTATCCATGATTCTGTTTCCATGTTCTTTGGAACTTAGCTGAATGACACTCTTGCAGAAAGGAAACCCGCTTCTTAAACATATCAGGAATGTGAAATGGGTTTTCTCGGATATCATTCCCGATTACTTGGTTGGGCAGAACTCTTGCGCTTTGTATCTAAGGCGAGACTCTGCAACTTTCAGTTAGTATTCATGTGTTATATTCAGATAATGTTATCTCATTATAAGTTATGACGGATTTCACTGCAGCTTGCGGTATCATCTGCTGCATCCGGATTACCTCTATTTTCGCATTAGGGAACTTCAAAAGAATTTTAAGCTCCGAGTTGTTCTTTGCCATGTCGATGTTGTAAGTCCTAAAAGTCATGTTTCCATGCTCAGTCTGAAGCGAAGTTACTATTTTTCTTAAACAATGCATCTACGGTTGAGATTGATATCTAATGATACTTGTGCATAGGAAGATTCGGTGAAACCGTTGCTTGAAGTCACGAAAACCGCTCTTCTCCATGATTGCACCCTATTGTGCGCCTGGAGGTATCTATCCGTATATTACTGTACTCATTAGCAGCATAGATGGAAACACTTTTCAGTCTCTCTGCTTCTTGTTTATACACCCTTTCTGTGTTAAAATATCTTGCAGCTTGACTGAATGTGCCCGTTATTTGGAAACGATAAAAGTCTATGAAAATAAACCAGCGGATCTTATCCAAGGCCAAATGGATACTGATTATCTTTCACGAGTATTAAAATCATTCGATCACTTTTTATTTTTATTTTTTGTGTGTGTAAATTCTAATGGTAATTATTGTT
This sequence comes from Aurinia saxatilis, assembly GCA_900406295.1. Classification (NCBI taxonomy): domain Eukaryota; kingdom Viridiplantae; phylum Streptophyta; class Magnoliopsida; order Brassicales; family Brassicaceae; genus Aurinia; species Aurinia saxatilis. Next base: position 5,870 of record OVAP01000293.1, on the reverse strand, counting down.
CGTTGTTGGCAGCTAAACTATTCTCTTACAGGCATTCGGCATGTGAACAAGAGCGATGTTGTCACACTTGGTTCGACATTCGGGGTTGAGTTCAAAAAACCCTTTTTCCGCTTATTCTGAATTTTATGTTTCCTATGATTCAGATAAACTTATAGACCTGAAATGCATGTTTCTATGCAGTCTCTTGCACATGTAATGGATGCATCTATGGAAGATTTAGCTCGTTGTCCCGGGATTGGTGAACGAAAGGTATATAGTCATATATCCATATTCCAAAAACTCCGTAATCTTGTGACAAATGTCTGAAAATCACTGTAAAACCTCAGGTGAAGCGGTTGTATGATACATTCCATGAACCTTTCAAGCGTGCAGCTTCAAGCTATCCGTCTTTTGTAGAACCAACAATCCCGGAGATTCCAATTCAGAAGGATGTGAACTCAGCGGAACCTGTTGAAGAAGACGAGGACTTTGTGGAGGACTCAAGAAAACGTAAGAAGAAGGAGCCCGAGAAGACCGTGAAGACTGCCCTCTCGGCTGTTTTTGCTAGATATTCGGATAGACTCAGCAAGAAAAAGGGAAAACAGAAGGAGAAAGATCCAGCGATAGAGTCAACTGCTGAAACCCACCAAGATTAACACAGTTTTGTTCTTGGGTCAGACCACTGTGACCATATTCTTAGAATTGCAACATAATGTTAAAATTTATCAGCATTGTTGGGTGTAATTTGTGTGGTCGTCAGTTAATTAGTGTAGCCTCTGTGTATTAACTATAGACGAGTGTTACTAATTTGCCATATTCAAAAAAATTATGAAAGTAAAAACACAAGAACTAGATCCAGAAAGACGATATCTATTTAGGAATTCGAGTGATTAGTCCAGGCCAAGGCCAAATGGACTGGTTCCGAATTTTCATAAACGTCCTTAACATTTATGATATACTCTCGAATCAAAGAAAACAACACATTACATTTATTAGTTTTGTTTAGATTCAGTTCTTTTAGTTCGTTTGATGAATAAGATTATAGTCTACAGACAAGAAGTAGGCTTGTTCAGTTTGGTTTGGTTTGTGTAGAGTGCGTGTTAAATGCAATTCGACCGTTTAGCAGCTTTTTGCAAATTAGATATGCATTTTAGATTTGTAGTATTTGTTGACATGTTTGAAATGCTTTAGTCAAATGTCTTGTCAAACATAGACACAAACACTAGAACTTTGTGCACCACTAGTCTCTGCATTATTATCCTCTAATTTTATTTATTTTTGTTGTTCTATAAAGAAAAGCTTTCGGTGTAAATGGTTTTTTAATTCCATCGACAAAAAAAGTAAAAGTTGCAAAAGAGTGAAAGACTGGTAAAAGCAAAGTGCAGAGAATATTTCAAGTGTAAGTAATCCGGGACAAGGGTAAACAAGTAAATAAATAACCTGAAAAAGCAAAAGTTGAATATCTATTACAAAAACACACACATTAATTATTAAAAAAAAAGTTCTGATCCGCTACAAAAGATTAGTACAGTTTTAACCTAAATAAAATTTAATTAACCTTACGTCAAATCCAGCTGAGAATTTTGAAACTAGTGAACGTTTCTATGCGTGATTTGTTTTTTTTTTCTTTTGGACAAAGTGAATGAGATATTTGTGTATGATATGTGTTTAAAGCTCTATCAAAGTAGATCGAGTTACCGAGGATGTTGGAACATCAAGGGGACAAAAGTGAAAGTCTATGATGGAGAAAAAGAGAGATCAGTTATGTATTAAAAAACACATGAACCTATATATATATTTATAACAAAACAGTATATATACACATGAATGTGAATAATGTATGTGCAGTTTTTTGTAATCTGACTTCCTTCTTTTTCGGACCAAAGCAAAGATATTTCAATGTGCTTCAAGTCTTAAGCAAAACCCAATAAAGCATTTTCCTATTACTTACTCTTTTTATTTTTTCTTGATCCTTGGGATTTGTTAACTTCACTCTATTTACAGTTTTGCTCCTATACTACTATTTTCTTACGGATTTACCCCGTTATTTTACTTTAACCCCCATTTTACAAACAAACAAATCTTTTGCAGTTTGCTTTTTAGAGGATTTTACTTTAAGCTCGATGAAACACGAGGCTTTGATTTGTGTGTTAAGCAGAGTTTGTTTCAAAACGCCCATATATTTTTTCCTAGAAAATAGAGTTGCGTCTTAAAATATAAAAAAGTACAAATTTGAGGAAAATTAATGGAAGCGTTATAACTCTTTTTTTCCAATCACCTAACTTTCATACTATTGCTCATTAGTTACCAACCAATTTTATGGCTTTAACTCTTTTAGTAGGTGATAATATATCATACAAATTGTACGATTTTTATTTGTCGCTTATAAAGTATAATTAAGTTCTGTTGTATAGTGGTTAAGTTCATACTTCATATGAATCTGCCCTTAAAATAGATATTTTCAAAAATAAAATTAAATAAAACAACAGGAACCACAAATATCACCATCTTATCATGGACAAGAATGATAAAATATATTTTAGTGGTTTGTCATATACGTGTATGCAAGAGTAGGTGTCCTTGCAAGTAAGGGTATGTTATGTCTATAACACATATATGTACACATATATAGGTTCAAAAGTTGATTGCAATTGTACCTAACCAAAAATAATACAAAGCTCTCTTTAATATTATGTATGGACATACTGATGGATACCATTGAGATGACATAATTTATGTACTCACAAAAGTTTTGTGACCCAATTTTAGACATGGAAGTGCCAAGACTCCAGCTGTGAACATCTTTATATTATACATCTTCTCTAATTTAGTCTCTCTCAGATTTTCCTTTCTTTTACCATAGATGTTAATTGTTACTTTATATTATGTCAATTTATTAAAGGATTTTTTTTTTTTTTTCAAAAGTTACATTGGCCAGAAAAGGATATTATTCATCACAAAATTATTAAAGGGTATTTTGTGTGTGTGTAAAATAGGTCACTTTACAAACAAATGGCCAAAAAGAGTATGAAAGAAATATGGAGGATTTGTAAAGAATTAACACAAATTTAAGAGATGGGATATGATCAAACATCAAGTTCTTACATCATCTTGAGATGAGCAAACTGGTTTTACTCATAGGCTCGTAGCTAGAATATAGTTTTGGGAAGTTTGACTATTATTAAAGTGTGTTAATCCCACCATAGTATGTTGATTCCAAAGACAAAAAAAATGTGGTAAGACGTCGGATCAAAAAAGAAAAAGATAGTGTGATTTGTTCAAGTTTATGTATGTGTTAGAAACGTGTAAACTTGCATCACCTTCGATACATAGCCCCGTGATATAATTAAATGGATCAAAGTGTATCACTTTTACATTTTTTTTCTTCTGTTCTCATGATTTTTATTAGAATTATGATCCATCAGAATATAAATATCTTTAGTCTTTGTCAATACAAATGATAGGTAGTTTATTTATATGGTTGTCTATCTCAATACTCCTGTAAGGTGTTTGTAGACAGTTTCTCCATGTAAATCCTTAGTTTTCATAATTTAAATACGAGAAAATATTGCTATTGTTTTACAAAACATATGTTTCGTGTATACCACAAATCACTAGAGTTTCATTGCCAAATTTGTTTCGAAGATATTTTCAACAATTAATGTCAAAGGAGTTGACAAATTTGCCTTTTTCTCCCTTTTCATAAAAAACATTTTGAGATTTCGACTAGTAACAAACTTCGTCTGCATCCCCGCACGTAAACTTCTCAATCGTCATTTGGGCTTGAAAATAAAACCTAATACATGATACATTTAGCTCTTGGTGTTTGTTCTTTTTGCTGGTCGGTATATAAATCCCTATTTTCCATGAGAGTATTGTGATATTATGTGAATAGATATACTAGAAAATATAACAAATATATCTAATTTTACGTATCCACTAACTACATATAACAAAAACTGTTTTTTTAATCACATATAGTTATACTCTTTTATTTTAATACCATTAAACCCTTCATTTACCAAAACTATTTTTTATTATAAATGATATATTTGTTAGGTTTTAGGATTTTAGGATTTAGGGTTTAGTAAAATTATAGAGTTTATCATTTACTTAGAGTTTAAGATTTAGGGTTAAACCTTTATAAACTTATGATTTATTTTTTAATAACTATTAGAGTTTAATTGTTAGGATTTATGGTTTATATTTTAGGAGATTAGAGTTTATTAGGGATGGAAAGACTTTTTAGGGTTTAGGATTTTAGGGTTTAAGGTTTAAAAAACTCTAAACCCTAGTTTCTAAACCTTAAGACTCCATAAATAATTAATATTTAAATAAGGATATTTTAGATTTTTTATAAGAAAAATAACTAAAAGGAATGAATGTGAATATATATGATTAATGAGATAAAAAAATGGGTATATATCTAAATACACCCTTGTTTATAAAACAGAAGTAGGTATCTAATTAGGGTCGGTTTAATCTATAAGCTACTCATGTAATTTTTGAATATATTGAAAAAATGAATATATTTCTAATTGTTACATATTTGTTGTTGTCACCATTACAGCTCTGGTCGGTAAAATGGAGAATGACATAATTCTAAAAATGAAAAGGTTTTTAAGAAACTAAATATGTGCACATGATTAATGTAGTTAATGTATAATTTACCCATACGTTAACTACTATGAATAGTTAGAATTACAAATCTATTTTGCTTGTCCAGTCTTTAACCAAATGCTTTTTTGCTTTTTATCATATGATTGACGCGGAAGCGTGGCTCATACAATAGGAGATAAAAGCTCATGGCAAACAAAACAAATTGTTGCCAAATAGTTTAAAGCAAACATATCAATTATGAAAAAACAGCGTTTCTTCTAAATTATTCTGAAAACATCATTTCTTTTTCAAATTTACCTCCTTTTAGTTTTCACAAAAAAAAAAAAAAGATGATATTAAGGTATATATTAGTGCTCGAGTTTTTAATTTTCTTTATTGATGAAAAGTAGATATTTATATTTATATTTTCTTCTGATATTAGTATTGGTTAAATTGTTCATTTTAGGCCATTTACGTTTCCATCATGCGTCTTAACGTATCATGCTTGCCGTCGTTGCCGAACATTGTTTAACGTTGTCTTTTAACTGTTTACATTCTAAAATGTAAACATAACATTTTATTTACAATCAAATGAAGAGAATACAAATGCACTAGATTTTTACAAAGCAGACGAGGACACTGAAATAGGTCAGGTCCAACGTCTAAAAAGCAAATTTTATAAAAACATCAGTTTGATTTGGATACTCATTGGCATGTGCTTCAGAATTACCCCACATCTTATAATGGGTCCAAAATTTTAACAATTGTATTGATTAGTCAAATGTGTATAGTAGTGGTACGAAAAGCAAAATAAAGCAAATAAAAAACTCATTTTATGATAATTTTATTGAAAAGAAAAAGAAAAAAGTAAAGCCTAGTTTTCTCGTAATAAAAAGAAAATCAACAGTAGAAATATTTTCAGAAAATAGTGCTATGATACTTTCAGTTTGATCATATCTTTATCTTTCACAACATAACCATGGTACTAAGACTATCAGCAATGAGGCCGTTAACAGTTGAATTTTTTTTTCTTTTATAATGAGATAGTTGAATCAACGTGGTGTACATGTGTATTAAACATGTTGAAAAGATTCAACATGTTGAAAGATCATTGTTTGAACACATGGCACGAGTTTATTGGTGCGAGCATTCCTTTTCTTTCTTTTCTGATTTTTTTTGTTATACAAATTTTTTCATATTTTTACTCCAACCAAAATTGTTGTAACTCTTTGATGATATATTATCTAAAAAAAAGTATATATATACCAAAATTCATCATTTTTATGGTTTAT
>OVAP01000292.1:0-41363 GCA_900406295.1 Aurinia saxatilis | reverse complement strand
ATTTAAAATATATTTAGAAATTTATAATAAAAGATTTTGAAACATGGAGGATTTTTTATAAATAAAAAAATTCAGCACTAAAATAGTGCAATACTAAATTTTTGCACTAGATGTAATGCAAAAAAATAGTTTGCACTATTTTAGTGTCCAATATAATACTGAATTGAAGAGAATTTTGCAATAAAATAGAATTTGGCGTAAGATTGAATGATGGGTTGGAGATGGTCAATACCAAACTCTAACGAAAACAAACAAATATAGACTAGCATACTATACTATACTATACTATTTGAGCTATAAACGTATATAATTACACTCTTTGAACAGTTAATAGATAAGATCGGTAGTGTAGAATAGACTCTACTCGGTAACACGTAGATGATACTAATTTTGAGGAACGTTACTGCCGACAAGCTCTTACTACCTCATTTAATGCTCACAGACTCCCCCCATTTACTCTCTGCACTGACCTTACTGTTTCTTCAATTTTCTATGTAAAAACTTCACATTCACGCACCTATTTCAAATGTTAACCCACTTAAAAATTTCTTGAACCAAAATATGTTTTTCTTCCTCAAATACTTTAAAACTTGTTACTAGTTAGTCATTACTATGTTATTACCATCTGACATTATTGAATTATTTTAAAAACAAAATTATAAGTAAACACATAATTTTCTTTAGCAATTGTTAATTGTTAATATTTTTGAGCAATTGTTAATGTACCTAATGTATTATTATCTTCCATTTTTATTTGGTAAACGAAAGCATGTGATTGCACACACAAGATTTAATGATAGTGGAATAATTATATAAATAAAATAAAAATGACCCGTTAAGGTCAAACGGATCACTTTCCCTTGTCCTTTCCTAACTTCCTCAAGTCAAGCTCAAAGCCTAAATCCCCCAAACATAACCTTTATTTTCCTCCTTTCATTTAATTTATCTTTAATCTAATCAAATAATCTAATCAAATTGTTAATCTAATCACATTTCTCATTCTCCTCCTCTCTATAAATATCTCAAAAATCCTCAACTCTCCAAGCACACACACACAAACAAAAACAAAAACAAAAATGGAAGAAGAAGATTACTATTTCCCCGACACCGATCTCGATCTGAGCTTCACATCCACCGTAACCGACCGAACATTCACTTCCTCGAGCGCACGTTCAAGCAGCTTCAACGACAGACTTTCCACTTCCTCCTCCGTCGTAACAACCTCCTCAAATTCCACCGTGAACCACCGTCGTCATGATCCTCATTGGTCAGCTATCAAATCAGCTAAACTCCTCTCCTCCGACGGTAACATCCACCTCCGTCACCTCAAACTAATACGTCACCTCGGTACCGGAAACCTAGGAAGAGTCTTCCTCTGTAACCTCCGTGACTCCTCCGCGAGATTCGCACTAAAAGTCATCGACAGAAACAATCTCACGACGGAGAAGAAGCTTTCTCAGGTCGAAACCGAGGCGGAGATCCTCTCCTTGCTTGACCATCCTTTCTTACCTACACTCTACGCACGTATCGATGAGTCTCACTACACTTGTCTACTTATTGACTATGCACCAAACGGAGATTTACATTCCTTGCTTCGCAAGCAACCTGGTAATAGGTTACCGATTCAGCCCGTTAGGTTTTTCGCGGCCGAGGTTCTTGTTGCTTTAGAGTATCTTCACGCGATGGGGATCGTTTACAGGGATCTTAAACCGGAAAACGTTTTGCTTCGTGAGGATGGACATGTTATGTTGTCTGATTTCGACCTATGTTTTAAATCAGACGTGGTTCCTACGTTTAGGTCACGTCGTTACCGGAGAACTTGTTCTTCTCCGTCGCTTAGAAGGCGGAGGAGCGGGTGCTTCTCCGGGACCGTGGTAGCGGAGGAGAAGTACGAGAGAGAGGAGATTGTGGCCGAGTTCACAGCTGAGCCGGTCACGGCGTTTTCGAAGTCTTGTGTCGGAACACATGAGTATCTTGCACCGGAGCTAGTCTCCGGCAACGGACACGGAAGCGGAGTAGACTGGTGGGCGTTCGGAATATTCCTTTACGAGATGCTTTACGGTACGACGCCGTTTAAGGGAGGTAGCAAAGAACAGACACTGCGCAATATAGTATCGACGAATATGACCGTCGATTTCCGCCACGTGGACGGTGATGATTCGAAGGAAGCGAAGGATTTGATTATGAAGCTATTGGTGAAAGATCCGAGGAAGAGGCTAGGATGCGTCAGGGGTGCGCAAGATATCAAACGCCACCCGTTTTTCGACGGTATCAAGTGGCCTTTGATTAGGCATTATAAGCCACCGGAGGAACTTAGAGGACTCGTGATCAAGAAGTCTTCGTCGTCGTCCACGAGAGGACATGGTGGTCACGTGGTGATGACCGCCGTTTCACCAAGGCGGAGGAAGTCGTTTATGTGGAGGGCATTGTCTTTTTTACTGCGTGCTAAAAGCTTGAACCGTGGTGGGAGTAAAAACCAGAGCAATAGTAATTATTATCATTATGTAGGCAAAAGCTACGCGAGTCGTAAACGCGTTTAAGGCTGCCTTAGTTACACTTGTTTTTATTTTCCTTCAAATTTTCTCATACAAAAATTATAGAGTGGGTGTGGATATGTGTTACTGTATGTATACACTAGGATGTTAAACGGATTTTTTGTATATCGGAGACTATACGAGAAGAAATACTATTACTGTTTTGTCTTTCTTTTTTTTTTTGGTCACAAATATTACTGTTTTGAGTTATAAAAAAAATAATAAAAAAAAATATTACTGTTTTGTCTTTAATCGAGTTATTTTGTTGTATCTTCGTCTATGCAAACGAACGAGTGATTGGTATTGTTTCATCATTTACGGGTCCAGAACAAAACAAGATCAACAACACTATGTCTTGATTTTTATATAGACAATGCATTCTCTTGCATACCTTTTTTTTAGATTTTAGTGATTTTCAAATAGCTAGCTAATAGTTTAAAGGAAAAAAAACCTCATTAAGATTAATCTACAAATATACTAATGGTTAGTACGATATGATAGCAAGCTCAAAGCAAGCTATAATAAGACCTTTAAGATAAGATGACATGACAATGAAGTAGTTCATCGAAGCTTCATTATGCACAGAAAGTAAAAGAAAGTGAAAACTAATTCAAACTTGGTGGAACATTGACTGAATCATAAAAATGAGATAAAGGAGGAGAGTTGTTTCGAGACAACTATTTAAGTTACAATCAATTTTACATAAAATAAGTATTTATAAGGAACCCAATACCCATGGACACTTAACAGGCTTGTGGAATTGTATTGAACTTGCCTCATAGTATAGTTTCATTAACAAAATCTGTTTGACCAATTATATATCATGTAGTCTTTTTTCTTCTCAGTTACATCCCCGGCCTTTCAAAACATCGATAAAATGTGAACTTAAATGAGGAAAACAAAATAGAAGTTAAAAACGAGAGGCTATATATATGGTTTGTGTAATATCCCGGTTTACCGTATATGTGGAAAGGTTTAAAAAGAATTGATTTGGTTATCTATGTCACCAAATTGCACTTATTTTTTCGGTCACTTGTCCAGAGAACACTCCAGAATTAAGCGTGTTTGAGCTGGAGCGATTTAATGATGAGTGACCTATTGGTAAGTGATTTGCGGTACCGTGTAAGTGAGGACAAAACTCGGGGAAAGATCTCGTGATGATTGCAGGGTTAGTAAACGAGTCTTCCGAGCCTTCCGAAACTAATGCACCGACCGTCAGACAGGAGTGGAGCCCATGGGCCGAGAGAGGGCATGGGGACCTTACCGGTAGGGGAGGTCGGGACGTTACAATTGGCNACCTTACCGGTAGGGGAGGTCGGGACGTTACAATTGGCATCAGAGCCGAACCCAGACGGGTGTGGAGTCGTGTGAGCTCACACCGTCGGGGGTGACGATCCTGGTGTGCAATTGCACTATGTGAGTCGGGTTGATTAATTGTAACATCCCGATTTACGGTATATGTCGAAAAGTTTAAAAAGAATTGATTTGACTACCTATGTCACCAAAGTGCATTTATCTTTTCGGTTACTTGTCTAGAGAGAACTACATAATTAAACGTACTTGAACTGAAGCGATTTAAGGATAGGTGAAAGATAGGTGACCTACTGGGAAGTGATTAACGGTACCGTGTGAGTGGGGACAAAACTCGGGGAAAGATCTTGTGGTGATTGCAGGGTTAGTAAACGAATCTTCCGAACCCCCGAAATTAACGCAACGACCGTCGAACAGGGGTGGTCCAGGGGTCGAGAGAGGGTATGATGACCTCAGCGGTAAGCGATCGGGGCATTACAGTTTGAATCTTAATTTTTGTGGATTATAATTTTTGATTTGGATCCTTATAAAAATTAAAACCAACAAAGGAAGTAAGAACAGAGGTTAAGAAGTAATACTTAATACAGTCGTTAGGATTTAGGAACATATGATTGTAGTAGATACAAATGCGTTTAAGAGCCTTAGCTAAAATCCTTCATATACAAAACGAAAATGGACCCGAGTTATATATTGGGCCGTAGTGTCAGACTGATCAATTCTTAATGCAATTAACTGAAAAGGATGCTAATAGCCCACATAGTATCCTTCTACATTGTATTGATTCTAATAAGAAATAACAAGATAACGTTTCTGATTCTGGTTGGGCTTACAACCTTTCGATCCACAATAAATATATTAGAGTCTTCATATTTTAATATGAAAATGCTGTGATTTGATGAGGATCTTGATGTGACTCAAATCTGTTGTGATCCGGAAACTGATACACGAAGTGACGTAGAACTGATTAGAAAAATGAGGAAGAAATCAAGAGAGTGATGATTTTGTTCCACCAGCTGTAAAACCGCAACGAATGATCAGAGAAACGGGAACCGTCACAATCTCTCTTTCGGATTGTTTGTTTGTGTAATTTGATTATGACAATGGTTAAAGATAAGGTTTGTAAACTCCCACTCTGATTTGGTTGGTCCAACTACACTCTAGAAAATATTCGTCTTCATTAATTATTTGCTTTTGTTAACCTGTTTATGATTTACGTAAAGAGACAAATTATTACCCACACTTTCAAATATTTATAATACAATTACAGATGTAATGAAAACTAGAAAAATAGACAAATTACAAAAAAAATTTTTTAAACTTTCAAACTAAACTTTGAATTTGTAATCATTAACCCAAAACTTTCAAAAATTGAAATTATAAAGCGTAGAATAAAAATAATCAAGTGGTGGTAGAATAGTGGTCGAACAATGAACTCTTAATATTTTTTTTATCATTATTTGAATCCTCTATGACTGTACTTAGCCATTTTCAGCCATTTTTTATGACAAGAAAGTCCGAACTTCTATAGATGTTACAAACTAAATTAAATATAATCAAGTATGAGATTTTCTGGTTGAAAAATATTTTTAAACTAATTTTTAACCCGAAAATAATGTAATCCCTTAATAACCTCAAAAACAAATTAATGTTGGAAGATCCGGTTTGATTTGATGCCCTAAGAGATAATTAACATTTTAATCACATTAGTTGAAGCAACATGAGTTGAGATATTAAAAAGAGAAGTGAAGCAAACAAACCTGCTCAAGTGGAGAAGGCAAAGATAAGATTGCCGGTTGCATGTTCCCCTAAACCCAATCTCAATGTTTTGTCCTTTTTTAACATTTCTCCACTTTTCATGCTCACCTTTCTCCCTTTTCTACTCTTTCTTTGGTTTGTGTTCAAGCCTATTAAACAATGTTGTCAAGTTAAATCACTTGCTTTAAGGGTTAAAAAACAAATAATGTGATGAGTCAACAGCTGTTTACCGCGTTTCTTACAATTAAATAAAGGCACACAGATAAATTTATTAGTGAGTTTAATTATTTCAATTATCAAGATTTAAGAGTAACTTAGTAGCGAATGTATTTTATGATGAAACACAATGTTATAAGAGCTTATAATGCCTTAAATGATTGTTTCATTTGCATATACCCTAAACCGGACGTACATAATATAAACGTTTTATCTCCTTACAATCTAAAATACTAAAAGTAATCACTTGTATTTTTGTTTTCCAATCATACAACAACACTATCACCAAAATAATTATTTTGTGGTATTCTTGTTATTATCTTTTTTTTTTTAATGTTATCTTAAAAATGGTATACGAAAGCATTTTTGTTTTATTGCAACCAATAATTTAAGAGGTTAGACAACGATATAATAAAAGATTTATGTCCTAGCTAAGTTGTGATTTCATGGAAGTATAGTTCCTTGGAGATTTCAAAGCGAGCCATGCAATTCCCAATGTCAATGAAAATAAAATAAAATCAAGACCACGTTCATCTCCTCTTATTTTACTATCTTATTATTTACTACACCTCTTTCTTCTTTTTCTTCTCTATATATATCTCCAAATTCTTCTCTCCTTCTTCATCACAAATCTTTCATTTGCTCTGTCTCATCCATCACCCACAAGGGTTTTTTTCCTCGACACTTACGTCTCAACCTTTGATCACTAATATCTTATTTTATAAACCTTAATTGTCAACACTACTATGGCACAATTCAAGAGAAAGTTCAACAAAGGTCAAGCCTTTACAAGCAAATGTGTTTCTTTAGTGAAGGAACAACGAGCTCGTCTCTACATTCTCCGTCGTTGCGCCACCATGCTTTGCTGCTGGTACATCCATGGTGATGAATAGAGAGAGATCCCTTTGATCTCTTCTTCAAAATTAACCTCTACATAACTATATATGTATATATATGTCCCTGTCCTAGCTCCCCATGTCTCTTGTTCTTGAAGCTCTTTGTTTGGTTTTGGTGGCTGTTTGGCTGCATGGCTTGATCCCTCTCCAAGAATCTTTTTATCCTCTCTCTTGAATTGGTGCACGACCCTGAAAAATCTTGTCTCCTTTTTTAAACCTAAAGATTCAATCTTTTTGGTTTTTTGTTTTCATGGGTTATTTTGCATCCGCCAAAAGAGAGAGGGAGACTTTATCCGCCGATCGAGCTAGCGGAATTTTTAACTGTCTTTTGAAGAGACAAAGAGGTGCCATGGATGATGTTAAGCAAAAAAATTAAGGAGTTTCACACTTTTTGTAATATCTTGAGAAGGTTTTGAGTTTAGTTTCATTTTGACCACAAAAGTCTCTTTTGGTTTCATCTATGGATCTTGTATGTGTAAGATATTTGCCTTTGGTTGTAATCAATGCGAAAATAAGAAGAATAAAACTTTGATCTAGACACTTTTATTGGCTTAAACTCAAACTAAACAAACCAGAACTCATCTTATTACACTCTACGAACCAACAACATTATCTTAACCGGGTTCTGGTACAGCCAAGATTTATTCCAAAGACCAAGGTCTGGTTTACCAACCGAGAAGTCTTCCAAGACGGGTCATCTTAAGGTTATTTACCGGTCCAAGCCTAACCGAGTTAACGTAATCAGTCGAGCAATGATCCGAAAAACCTGGAAGAAATATCCCCATGAACCTAAACCAGATCCTAAACCATCCTTCTTTAAAATCCGAACCATGAGTGATACCCATTGTCAAGCCTCTAATCAACTCCCAAACCGCGGTTATATGGCCACGCATCCAATATCTCATACCTAAACCATTCGGGTCCTGTACATCCTCCTCTGTCTGTCAAACATTCAAGTAAAAACCATCACTATATTAGTTAACATTTCCAAAAATCTGAAAAATTTGTCTAAGTGATGGTAACATTACTATCTCGTTGTAGAAGCTGTCGTAGTAATGACAAGGTCCGAAATGATGGTAGATGAAAAGTCTGTCGTCATAAGGCAATCTCGGGACAATATCATTACAGTACACAACTCGAAAGTATCGGTCCACGGGGTAACTCAGGTGACCTTTCATGAATTTCGCGATCCCTCTGTCTCCGATTCTCGGTTGTCCAAACGTGTAGATTCCAAGCAGCCTCTTCATTATCTCATCTCCTTCCTTTTTCAGCATCAGCACAGTCGGAAACAGGATGGCCAAGGCACCTCCTAAGCTGTGTCCCGTGATAACAACTTGTGCATTCTCGTGTTCCGAAAGCAAACCTTTCAATATATTCAAGACCCTGTAATAGGCGCTTCTCTCTGTCATCTCTGGCATATCTTCTTTCACGGAACTGGTTTTTACGGAGAGATGGTAGCCGAAAGAGGAAGGTTTCTCTCTGTTGCCTAAACCCATTGCTTCGAGGAAACCGGTGTGAAGATACCCCACATCACCGGCTGGATACAACGAAAAGTCGAAATCAATAGCCCAATCTTCCGCATCAAAAGGCTCAGTGCCTCTGAAGCTGATCAGTATCAAGTTTGCATCTTTTGGCTTATCAGTAAGTATAAAAACTGTTTTAGACCATCGCCTCTGATAATCTGTAAACAAAAAAAAAAGAATAAAGATAAATTCATACATGCATGCATCCACAAAGTGCTCATATATAATTGTATTGCTAAGATCTTATTCTCACCATTCCAACAATCCAAGACACTCACCAAATTCATCTACAGGCATAAAAAAAAAATGAAAACTTTATAATAAAGTTATAAAAAATTCATGAAAATGTGTGTTTAAATTTTATTGTTTCAAATAAACTTGCCTTCCAATTGTGATGAACCACATTTGCAACAACCTCATTGTTCTCATACGCAAGCTTCGAAGCCATCACACATAAATCCATAAGCCCACGACTCCCCGGTTCTAATCCAACCGAGTCCTTGAATTCCAACTGTTTGACGAAGTTCCAACCTCTATAAAGATCAATTCTCTCATCAAGTTGTCCAATCGTACTAAGAAATGTCACAGTGCCACTCACTGGTTTCTCAAATCCTTTCACTAAAACACAATAAGAAAAAAACTCATAAAAATGCAAATTTCAGGACCGTCTAATAGCACGAGCAAGTGGAAGAATCGAACATGGTCCAAATAAAAAAAAAAGTAAAACATCATATCTCTTAATTTTTTTAAAAATATATCAATAATTAGGGCCTATAATTTTAAAAATATGATTTATCATACTAAATTATGCATTTTTTTAATAGGCCTACAAAAATTTTGGACGTCCCAAGTTACAAACTTTATAGTTTATACACATACTTACCTCGAATAAACCGGGAGAGCAAACCGAAGAGGCCACCATTTAAAGACCAGAAATTGAGGATATTGTCAACGACCCAACCTGTGCGTTCCATAGGGGTTCGAAAAAGTTGGAGGATCGTAAGAACCACGGTCGAAATAAATTTTAAGATTTTTATTCTCGGATCGACCACAGTCCATTCGACGAACTTTGCTTTGCTCGTTTTGTCGCCTCTTACAATGTATGAAGCAACTCCAAGAACCCACCTCGGTGCGGCCTGATGATCAAGTAGTTCGACGGTCCGAGACCCGGATGCGAAGTACCCATACCGAACCTGGAATATTCGTTGTCTTTCTGCATGGCTCTCTGTTTTCCTCTCTGTATCAAATGGAAGGCTAGCTTATATAGACGAATATTATTAATGCATGCATGTTGTCATTATTTTTTTCAGATTTTATTTTCTTTTGTTTTTAAATTACTTTTATCAGTGTGGAAACTAAATCTCTTTCCTCTTCTTTTTTTTTTAACTAAACTTTTTGAATTGATCTGTTGTTAACCAAAAGATTTTGTGCTTTGAAGTTGAAAAATAATTGATCTTAGAAAAGTGGTATTAATTAGTCGTGACCAAGACAAAAGTTGCACTGGATTAGTAGTGCATTTTGAGTCATTTTACATGTAAAAATTCAGTACTTACGCTTATGTTTATTTCGAATTATGTAACATTTCTTTTACGAAAATGATAGAACTCCAAAACTAGTTAATATCTCAATATATAGTAAACTTTCTTTACTCCTTCTAATGTGCTAAACAAAACATTACTCGTTATTTTTTCCCTATATATGTTTTCAGGGCCAGGTTTACAACATGGATAAATAAGATGAAATTTCATTTGATAATAGTTGGTGTTTTATCTTTTACTATTAGGAAAAAGAGATGAATGCATTAATCTAAAAGGGTAGTAGAAGCTCGACAAAGTTTTTTGCACAGCCCAGTTTAATGTTTGTCATATGATCAAATCTTAAAGCCAAACTAATTTTGTATAATATATGTGGTAAACGAATTAACGCTGGATTCGTTGTATTCGATCTTTATAACAAACTACAGATAATGTAGTCAAAGACAAAAGAAACAGTTTACTTTCTTCACGTTTAGTATAAAAAACACTTATTTTTGGCATATATGTATTGATATATACACTTCTTTTGGCGGAGAAACCAAAGTTCTGCAAATATAATCTGATAATCGATATACAGATTACGAAGGCATCTTGTTGTCATATACTAAGATGAAATGAAAAATTGGAAGAAAAGCGTAGGCACGTGTAGTATGTGTTCAGAAAGTGTGTGTGGCCCAATATGTCTGCGTGCGTACGTGTAATAGGTGTTCTGAAAGTGTTCACGCGTCGTCTCACATTTTGAGTCCTTGACAAATGTATTACAGTTTGCTTTCTCCCGCCTCAACTAGAAAATATATTTCTAAGCTAAAAATGATAACATTTCACCATTTACAATTGTGCATACATATGTGATATATCATCGTTGGTATATGATTAAACCGGTTTTCAATAATCTACATACAGTAGTTTGACCACAATAGTCTCCTTTTCAGTTTCATTTATGACCTGATAATATCCTCTACTTGTTAGATATTTGCCTTTGGTTGTAATCAATGCGAAAATAACAAACATAAAACTTTGATTTAGATCCTTTTACTGGCTCAAACTCAAACCTAAACAAACAAGAACTCATCTCATAATTTAGGAACCAACATCTTAACCGGGTTTCTGTTCGGTCAAGATGGATTTCAAGAACCAAGTTCCAGTTCAAAAAGCTAAACACTCATCAAAGAGAGGACATCTGAAGGTCGTTAGCAGGTCCAAGCCTAACCGAGTTAACATAATCAGTCGGACAATGATCCGACAGACCTGGAATCAAGAGCCCCATTACCCTGAACAAGATCCTAAACCATCCTTCTTTATACCCCGGTCCATGAGTGTACCCCATTGTCAAGGCTCTCATCAACTCCCACACAGCAATTACATGGCCAAGAATCGCATATCGAAGACCGTTAGGATTCGGGTCTGGCTCGTCTTCGGCTCTCTGCCAAACACATTCAAGAAAAACTAACATTAGTTACATCAAACTCAAATTCCAAATCTGAAATCTTGTTGAAGTGTTAATGACATTACTGTCTCCTTGTAGAAGCTGTTGTAGTAAAGACACAGTCCGAAATGTTTGTACAGGAAAGTTTTGTCATCGTAAGGCAATCTCGGGACAAGATCATTGCAGTATACAACTCGAAAGTATCGGTCCACAGGGTGATTCAGTTTAGCTTTCATGAAATCCCCGATCGCTCTGTTCCCGATTCTCGGTTGTCCAAACGTGTAAACTCCAAGCAGCCTCTTCATTATCTCTGTTTCCTCTTTCAACACAAGCAACGTCGGAAACAATATAGCTAATGCACCTCCTAAGCTGTGTCCCGTGACTACAACTTGGGCATTTTCGTGTTCCGAGAGCAAACGTTTCAGAATTTTTAACACTGCGTAAAAGGCACTTCTCTTTGCCATCTCTGGTAGCTTCTCTTCATGATTCTCTTCCACCGAAGAGGCTTGTTCGAAAAGATGGTAATCAAAAGTGGGAACATCATCTCTGTTTCCTAAACCCATGGCTTCAAGGAAACCCATGTGAAGCTTCCCCACATTGGGGATTTCATACCACGAGTAGTCGAAATCAGTTCCCCAATCATCCGCATCAAATGGCTCAGTGCCTCTGAAGCTTACCATTATCAAGTTTGCATCTTTCTCCTTATCAGTAAGTATAAACACTTGTGTAGACATCTGCTTCTGATACTCTGCAAAGACACACACACACATCCATATAGTAAATACTGTAATCAAGCAGTTTTAAAATATGCTAAATCTTGCTATCTAATTCTCACCATTCCAACAATCCAAAAACTCCACAAAATTCATCTGCAAAAGAAAAGGAAACTTTATAAAAGTTAGAATCCTCCTCATAAAAGCTTTATATGCTAATAATACCAAAAGTTTCCATTCTCAAACAAACTTGCCTTCCAATGGAGACTAACAACATTTTCAACAACTTTAGCATTCTCATACGCAAGCTTAGAAGCCATCACACACAAATCCATAATCCCACGACTTCCCGGTTCAATCCCAGAAGAACCAGAACTAACCGGATCAATGCACTCCAAGTGCTCGACGAAATTCCTACCTTTATACAAATCAATTCTCCCATCAAGCTGCCCAATAGTACTAACAAACGTCACAGAGCCTCTCTCTGGTATCTCAACTTTCGCTACAACACAACCCAAAACCAACCAAACACATAAAAATACAAACTTTATCAAATCTACTTCTAATCAAAGCTTGTAACTTTACCTTGAATAAACCGGAAAATCAAACCGAGGAAGCCACCATTTGCAGAGAAGAGATTGAGTATAAAGTCAACGACGAAGCCTGTGTATTCCATAGGCATTCGAAGAAGCTCGATGATCCTACGGACCAGAATCGAAACCACGATTACGAAACGGTGATCATCGGTTTCTTCGTCTATCACCGTCGTGGTGGTGGTTCTAGTGCTGTACTCAGGCCGTTCTATGAACTTTGCTTTGCTCGTTTCGTCTCCTTTTACACCGTATCGATACAAGTCCAAGTACCCACCTTGGCTCGGCCGGACGATCAAGTAGTTCGAACCCGAACCGGATTCGTTGTCTTTGTGCTGCATGTCTCTGGTCAAATGGAGGCTAATGTAAATGCATGCATCTATATATGTCTCTGTTTTTGTGTTTAGGCTTTTAATTTTGTGTACAGAGGAAGTTGCTTAACTGGGTTGAAAACAAATATTAGATGAAATAAAAAATTCTTACTCTTTTTTTTTGTCACCTACTTTTTTAATTCAATTCGGAAGAAACCATGTGATCGGATTTGTTAACAAAAATTAACTTGTGTTAAATAGGTTTTGAAGTTTGGCCAAAAAAAAAAAAAAAAANGGCAAAAAAAAAAAAAAAAAAAAAAAGAATTAACTTGTGTTAGAAACTAGAAAGTTGGACTAATTCGTGACCATAACAAAAGTTTGTTCACTTCCCATTTGATATGTTCAATGCGTTGTAAGTCTCGGTTGTTACGTTTTCATTTGCTTCCAAACTTTACGTAAATAATAATATTTCTTAAAAGTCACAAAGATGATATAAAATAAAAAAATTAGTAACTCATAGTAGTACAGTTTCTTATCACGTGGTATGATTTTCTTCATAAATACGTTGTGTTTTTTTTTTTTTTTTTTTTTNNNTTTTTTTTTTTTTTTTTTTTTTTTTGCAAATTAATACGTTGTGTTTCGAGACCAAATTTCCAAGTTAATGTTTGTTTTTGGTAACTACAGCCTAAGTGTTAATATGGGTTAAGGTGACGAATGGTATTTTTGCTATCATTCGTAAATATAATATTTGTGGGTGTTACTGGTTATTAACGTTTCATAATAATTATATAAAATGTTTTTTTACTGTTTTTAACCGTTCAAAATCTTTCAAAATCAAAAGTTTTTTTCGGATGTTTACGATTGTGGGTGACTAATATATTTTCTTTTCTAGTTTTTTAATTTATCTTTCAGTATTAAATGATTATATTTTTATATATCTAGTGTATAATTTTACTTAAAAAAATATTTATAGTTCTAATTTATATATACATAAAAAAAATTAAATTTTTTTTTAAAAAACTGGTTTGAAATATTTATCTAGTGTATTTTATGATTTCTTAATAATAATATTTTATCAATTTTATGGTTTTATAATATATAAAATATTTTTATAAAACATATTTTTTAAATAAACATAACAAATATGTATTTTATGTTATATCATAGATCATATTTTTTGTTTTAGAAAAAAAATAATGATATGCCATCATAAAAATAATATATATATATATATATATATTCTTTTAATAATTTTTTATTTATTTTATGCGTTCTTCCCGAGAGATTATATTTTGATGGTTGTTTTTAAAATAATATGATAGATTTATTTTATTATTTTATAATATAAATATGTATTTCGATACATTTATGTCAATAATCATATGCCTTTTGAACAATTTTTTGCAATTTGTGACACTATTAAACACAGTATTGATAAACAACAAATTTAATAATATTAAATTAGATTTTTTAGAGTGATTTGTAACAAAAAATTTGATAAGTAAATGTATTTTGTATTGTTAATATATACTTAATCGCTATTACAATCACTGGTAACCAGTCAAAACTATCTCGCAAATTTACTAATTTTTAATCGTTACAACAGTCATATAAACCGCTTGATAACATTCGAAACCACAACCATCCACTTCCGCAAACTCCCGCAACCGCATTCGCACACACAACAATTAAATCAGCCAGACTCTAAAAAAATGAAATTTCCAGTCACAGTTCACCCTAGCATTCGTAGTGGTTACGTTTGCGGGTGGTAGCGGTTATTGGCGGGTCATAATAATCACAACAATCGCTTTATATCGCTTTGTACCGCTCAAAATTTCTCAAATCCAAAAGTTGCTTCCCACAAGCGTTTGAAGTAACGGGTGGTTGCAGGTGGCTAAAAATATATTAAAAAGTATTTGAATAAAATTTACATAAATTCATATGGAAACAAGTTTATAAATAAAAAAATATTCCCAATTCAAGTTACGTAAACTTACCCCATTACAAATGACAAGTTGAAAAACAATGACAAAAGAGAGTCTCGGATGATCGTGATAATGAATTATAATCTCTATTGAGCATCGTCTTCGACATTGATCCATATCCAAAGCTTGTAGCAAAACTTACTTACCTATAAAGACAGAGCGAGGTGACCACACAACACGTTTAAAATCATTGGAGAATGTGAATATTATGAAGAAGTGGATCCTAGTTTTTGGTGATACATCCAATGCATGAAATGTTTTTAGATAGTTATAGTGGTTTATTTTTGAGTTTTTAATATTTAATAATGTTCAAGAAGAATTTTTAATTATTACTATCATCAAATATTTTAAAATTAGAATGATTTGTAAAATAATTTATAGTTATAATTTTTTTATATTGTTAATATATCCTAACCACTGATAACCAGTCAGAAATATCCTGCAAAATCAATTAATTTTTAATCACTATGTTAGTCATACAACACGCTTGATAACACTTACAACCGCAACTGCAATCGTCCACTTTCGCAAACTCCCGCAAACACAACCGCATCCATAGCGGTTAAACCAGTCAAGCCTAAAGCAAAATAAGTTTTTTATAATGTAGTTACAGACCATATATACTTGTTTACGATGGATTCATTGAATTCTTTCTAACAAATTATAGATAATCTCGTCATCAAACAATTTACTTTCTTCATGTTTAGTATCACTGATTGGCCAGCTAAAGCTTATGTTAAAAAAAATGTAAATGTTCAGTGAATATATCCAAATAATCATTGTGTTACCAAAATATCTTATTTGTCAATCTAACGATACATTTGCTAAAGTATTTTTAATCATATATCGATAATCTTATTCTTCTTTTATACATTTTTTACAGTATTTAATACATTTATTCTTTAAGAATACATAAATCTTTTGATGTAATATGTGCAATTGAGCATGAACATAATAAAAATATATATTTATGAATTTTGGTGATGAATATGTATCAGAAATCATGACTTACTCATGTGATGCTAAGCAACTTCCTTTGCACAACAATTTAATAAGGAAACTCATTATGAGAATTGGAGACATTGCTTATTCACCGTCGTTCATGCACAACAAAACAGAATCAAATCGCCGGCCCAACTTGGAATGGCCCCCAGTCCAAACCAAACCCATTCCACTATAACCAACAAACGAGAATGTTAATTTATGCAGATCAAGTACAAAAAAAAAATCGCCATTTTCATATATTTATTCTTTAAGAATCCATAAATCTCTTGATGTAATATGTGCAATTGAGCACAAACAGAATAAAAATATTTAATCATGAATTTTTGTTCTGAATATATATCAGAGATAATGACTTACTCATGTGATGTTAAGCAACTTTCCCAGTACAATAATTTCATAAGGAAACTCATACTGAGAATCGGAGACGTTGTTTATCCACCATCGTTCATGCACAACAAAAAAGAATCAAATAGCCGGCCCAACTTGGAATGGGCCCCAATCCAAACCCGGCCCATTCCACTACAATCAACGAATAAGAATGTTAATTTATGCAGATCTAGTACAAAAATAAAACAAATTCCCCAACTTTTCATACATTTATTCTTTAAGAATACAGAAATCTCTTTATGTAATATGTACAATTGAGCACAAACAAAATAAAAATATTTATTCATGAATTTTAGTGATAAATATGGATCAGAGATCATGCTTTACTCATGTGATGTTAAGCAACTTCATCTCTAAATCAATTTAATAAGGAAACTCATGCTGGGAATCGGAGACGTTGCTTATCCACTATCGTTCATGCACAACAAAACAAAATCAAATCTCCGACCCAACTTGGAATGGGCCCCAATCCAAACCCGGCCTATTCCACTACAACCAACAAACAAAAATGTTAATTTATGCAGATCTAGTACAAAAATAAAACAAATTATCCATTTTTCATACTTTTTTTTCTTTAGGATTACCTAAATCTCTTGATGTAATAAATGCAATTGAGCACAAACACAATAAAAATATTTATTCATGAATTTTGGTAATGAATATGTATCAGAGATCATGACTTACTCATGTGATGTTAAGCAACTTCCTCAGTACAACAATTTAATAAGGAAACTCATTTTGAGAATTGGAGACGCTGCTTATCCACCGTTGTTCATGCACAACAAAACATAATCAAATCGCCGGCCCAACTTGAAATGAGCCCTAATCCAAACCCAGCCCATTCCACAACAACCAACATACGAGAATGTTAATTAATGCAAATCTAATACAAAAATAAAACAAATTCTTAAATTTTTAATGCATTTCTTCTTTAAAAAGACCTAAATATCTTGATGTAATATGTGCAATGGAGCACAAACATAATAAAAATATTTATTCATGAATTTTTATGATGAATATGTATCAGAAATCATGACTTACTCATGTGATGTTAATCAACTTCCTCTGTACAACAAATTAATAAAGAAACTCATGCTCAGAATCGGTGACGTTGCTTATCCACCATCGTTTATGCACAACAAAACATAATCAAATAATCGGTCAAACTTGGAATGGGCACTAATTCAAACCCGGCCCATTCCACTACAACCAAGAGATGAGAATGTTAATTTATGCAGATCTAGTACAAAAATAAAACAAATTCTCTATTTTTCATATATTTCTTATTTAAGAATACCTAAATCTCTTGATGTAATATGTAAAATTGAGCACAAACGCAATAAAAATATTAAGCAACATCCTCAATACAACAATTTTATAAGAAAACTCATTCAAAGAATCGGAGACGTTACTTATCCACCGTCGTTCATGCACAATAAAACTGAATCAAATCGCCGGCCAAATTTGAAATGGGGCCCAATCCAAACTCAGCCCATTCTACTACAACCAACAGACGAGAATGTTAATTTATGCAGATCTTGTACAAAAATAAAACAATTTCTCCATTTTTTTCATACATTTCTTCTTTAATAATACATAAATCTCTTGATGTAATATGTGCAATTGAGCACAAACACAATAAGAATATTTATTCATGAATTTTGGTGATGAATATGTATGAGAGATCATGACTTACTCATGTGATGTTAGGCAACTTTCTTGTACAACAATTTAAGAAGGAAGCTCATTCTGAGAATCGGAGACGTTGCTTATTCAGCGTCGTTCATGCACAACAAATCATAATCAAATTGCCGGTCAAACTTGGAATGGACCCCAATCCAAACCCGGCCCATTCCACTACAACCAACATACGAGAATGTTAATTTATGCAGATTTAGTACAAAAATAAATTAAATTCTCGATTTTTTCATACATTTCTTATTTAAGATTACATAAATCTCTTGATGTAATATCTGCAATTGAGCACAAACACAATAAAAATAATTATTCATGAATTTTGGTGATGAATATGTATCAGAGATCATGACTTATTCATGTGATGTTAAGCAACTTCCTCTGTACAACAACTTAAGAAGGAAACTAATTATGAGAACCAAAGACGTTGCTTATCCACCGTCGTTCATGCATAACAAAACAGAATCAAATCGCCGGCCCAACTTGTAATGGACCCCAATCCAAACCCGGCCCATTCCACTACAGCCAAGAGACAAGAATGTTAATTTATGCAGATCTAGTACCAAAATTAAACAAATTCTCCATTTTTCCCATACATTTCTTCTTTAAGAATACCTATATCTCTTGATGTAATATGTGCAATTGAGCACAAACACAATAAAAATATTTATTCATGAATTTTGGTGATGAATATGTATCAGAGATCACGACTTACTCATGTGATGTTAAACAAGTTCCTTTATACAACAATTTAATAAGGAAACTCATTATGAGAATCAGAAACATTGCTTTTCCACCGTCGTTCATGCACAACAAAATATAATCAAATCTCCGGCCCAACTTGGAATGGGCCCCAATCCAAACCCGCCCCATTCCACTACAACCAACAGACGAGAATGTTAATTAATGCAGATCTAGTACAAAAATAAAACAACTTCTCCATTTTTTCATACATTTCTTCTTTAAGAATAACTAAATCTCTTGATGTAATATGTAGAATTGAGCACAAACACAATAAAAATATTTATTCATGAATTTTGGTGATGAATATGTATCAGAGATATGACTTACTAATGTGATGTTAAGAACCTTTTTTATATAACAATTTAAGAAGGAAACTCATTCTGAGAATTGGAGACGTTGGTTATCTACCGTCGTTCATGCACAACAAAACATAATCAAATCGCCGGTCCAACTTGGAATGGTCCCCAATCCAAACCCGGCCCATTCCATTACAACTAACATACGAGAATGTTAATATATGCAGATCTAGTACAAAAATAAAACAAATTCTCCATTTTAAATATATTTCTTATTTAAGAATACTTAAATCTCTTGATGTAATATTTGCAATTGAGCACAAACACAATAAAATTATTTATTCATGAATTTTGGTGATGAATATGTATAAGATATCATGACTTATTCATGTGATGTTATGCAACTTCCTCTGTGCGATAATTTTAAAAGGAAACTCATTATGAGAATCGGAGACGTTGCTTATCTACCGTAGTTCATGCACAACAAAACATAATCAAATCGTCGGCCTAACTTGAAATGGGCCCAATCCAAACCCGGCCCATTCCACTACAAACAATACACGAAAATGCTAATTTATGAAAATCTAGTACAAAAATAAAACAAATCCCCCATTTTTGCATATGTTTCTTCTTTAAGAATACTTTAATCTCTTGTTGTAATATGTGCAATTGAGCACAAACACAATAAAAATAATTATTCATGAATTTTGATGATGAATATGTATCAGAGATCATGACTTAGTCATGTGATGTTAGTCAATTTTCCATGTACAACAATTTAATAAGGAAACTCATGCTGAGAATCGGTGACGTTGCTTGTCCGCCGTCGTTCATGCACAACAAAACAAAATCAAACCGCCGGCCCAACTTGGAATGGGCCTCAATCCAAAACTGGTCCATTCCACTACAACCAACAGACGAGAATGTTAATTTATGCAGATCTAGTACAAAAATTAAAAAAAAATCTCCATTTTTTCATACATTTCATCATTAAGAATACCTAAATCTCTTGATATAATATGTGCAATTGGGCACAAAAAAAAAAAAACTATTCATGAATTTTGGTGATGAATATGTATCAGAGATCATGACTTACTCATGTGGTGTTAAACAACTTCTTTGTACAACAATTTAATAAAGAAACTCATTTTGAGAATCGGAGACGTTTTTTATCCACCGTCGTTCATGCACAACAAAACAGAAACCAATCGCCGGCCCAACTTGGAATGGGCCTCAATCCAAACCCGGTCCATTCCACTACAACCAACATGCGAGAATGTTAATTTATGCAGATCTAGTACAAAAATAAAAATAATTCTCAGTTTTTTCATACATTTCATCTTTAAGAATACCTAAATCTCTTGATGTAATATGTGCAATTGAGCACAAACATAATAAAATAATTATTCATGAATTTTGGTGATGAATATATATCAGAGATCATGACTTACCCGTGTGATGTTAAGCAACTTCTTTGTACAACAATTTAATAAAGAAACTCATTTTGAGAATCGAGGACGTTTCTTATCCACCGTCGTTCATGCACAACAAAACATAATCCAATCACCGGCCCAACTTGGAATGGATCCAATCCAAATTCTCTATTTGTTCATACATTTCTTATTTAAGATTACCTAAATATCTTGATGTAATATGTGCAATTGAGCACAAACACAATAAAAATATTTATTCATGAATTTTGAGGATGAATATGTACCAAAAATCATGACTTATTCATGTGATGTTAAGCAACTTCCTCAGTACAACAATTTAATAAGAAAACTCATTCTGAGAATCGGAGATGTTACTTATCCACCGTTGTTCATGCACAACAAAACATAATCAAATCGTCGGCCTAATTTGGAATGGGCCCCAATCTAAACCCCGCCCATTGTACAACAACCAACAGACGAGAATGTTAATTTATGCAGATCTAGTGCAAAAACCAAACAATTTCTCCATTTTTCATACATTTCTTCTTTAAGAATACCTAAATCTCTTGATGTAATATGTGCAATTGAGCACAAACATAATAAAAATATTTATTCATGAATTTTGGTGATGAATATGTATCAGAGATCATGACTTACTCATGTGATGTTAAGCAACTTCCTTGTACAAAAATTTAAGAAGGAAGCTCATTCTGATAATCGGAGACGTTGCTTATCCACCGTCGTTCATGCACAACAAAACGGAATCAAATCGTCGGTCCAACTTGGAATGGGCACTAATCCAAACCCGGCACATTCCATTACAACCAACGTACGAGAAAGTTAATTTATACATATTTAGTACAAAATAAATTAAATTCTCCATTTTCATACATTTCTTATTTAAGATTACCTAAATCTATTGATGTAATATCTGCAATTGAACACAAACACAATCATATATATATATATATATGAATTTTGGTGATGAATATGTATCAGAAATCATGACTTATTCATGTGATGTTAATCAACTTCCTCTGTACAACAATTTAAGAAGGAAACTCATTATGAGAATCGGAGACGTTGCTTATCCACCGTCGTTCATTTACAACAAAACATAATCAAATCGCCGGACCAACTTGTAATGGGCCGCAATCCAAACCCGTCCCATTCCACTACAACCAACATACGAGAATGTTAATTTATACAGATCTAGTACAAATATAAAACAAATCCCCCATTTATTCATATATTTCTTCTTTAAAAATACCTAAACCTTTTGATGTAATATGTGCAATTGAGCACAAACACAATAAAAATATTTATTCATGAATTTTGGTGATGAATATGCATCAGAGATCATGACTTACTCATGAGATGCTAAGCAACTTTCTCTGTACAACAATTTAATTTTGAGAATTGTAGACATATCTTATCCACCGTCGTTCATGCACAACAAAACAGAATCAAATCGTTGGCCCAACTTGGAATGGGTCTCAATCCAAATCTGGTCCAATCCACTACAACCAACATACGAGTATGTTAATTTATGCAGATCTAGTACAAAAATAAAACAAATTCTCCATTTTTCATACATTTCATCTTTAAAAATGCATAAATCTCTTGATGTAATATGTGCAATTGAGCACAAACACAATAAAAATATTTATTCGTGAAATTTGGTGATGAATATGTATCAGAGATCATGACTTACTCATGTGATGTCAAGCAACTTTCTTGTACAACAATTTAATAAGGAAACTCCTTTTAAGAATCAGAGACGTTTTTTATCCACCGTCGTTCATGCACAACAAAACAGAAAATCGCCGGCCCAACTTGGAATGGGTCCCAATCCAAATTCTCCATTTTTATACATTTATTCTTTAAGAATACTTAAATCTCTTGATGTATAATGTGCAATTGAGCACAAACACAATATAAATATTTATTCATGAACTTTGGTGATGAATATGTATAAGAGATCATGACTTACTCATGTGATGTTAAACAACTTCCCAGTACAACAATTTAATAAGAAAACTCATTATGAGCATCGGAGACGTTGTTTATCCATCGTCGTTCATGCACAACAAAACCGAATCAAATCGCCGGCCCAAATTGGAATGGGCTTCAATCCAAACCCGGCCCATTATACTACAACCAAAAGACGAGAATGTTCATTTATGCTTATCTAGTACAAAAATAAAATAATTTCTCTATTTTTCATATATTTTTTCTTTAAGAATATCTAAATCTCTTGATATAATATATGCAATTGAGTACAAACATAATAAAAATATTTATTCATGAATTTTGGTGATGACTTATTCATGTGATGATAAATCTTAAGCAACGTAAATTTATTACTTAGTTTTTGTCGCTACTTGGAAGAAACCATGTGATGAGTTTGTTAACAAAAATTAACTTGTGTTAAATGGGTTTTGAAGTTTGGCAAAGAAAAACAAAAAGAATTGGTGGTAGAAACTAGAAAATTGGACTAATTCGTGACCACAAAAGTTTGTTCAATTCAATGCATTGTAAATCTCGGTTGTTACGCTTACATTTTGCTTCCCAAACTTTAGGTATATAATAACATTTCTTAAAAATTTCATTCTTTCAGACTAATAAAAATGCTAGAAAATATTAGGAAAGAATGAAAAATTAAGATACATGTAGGCACGTAGTAGGTGTTCAGAACGTGGGCCTTCGTTACAGTGACCCAATAAGTCCGCATGCTAAAACTATCATGTCATAGGTGTTCCGGAAGTGGGCCCTTATCTCAACGGCCCAATAATCCACGTGTCCTCTCGTACGCGCTCATAATTTTTTGACACATGTTAGTATGTTACATTGCTTGCTTTCCTCACACATCACCTAGAGAAAAATATATTTCCAAGCTAAGAAATAAGAATGACTGCATCAACGTAAGTATATTAATCGGTTTCCAATAAGAATCTAATACTAAGAACCGGTCGGTTAAAAGCGGCCCTCTTCTATCAATTTTAATTTAATGCATATATCATTGGTTGTAACTTGTTGGGGACAAATTACAAATGATCTTCTTCTCTTGACATCCACGCAACACGTCAGTTCTGTCTCAGTTTTCACTCGTAAGCCTTCTCATAGAAAGTAATAACTCTTCCACAAGCAAAGCATTTCTTTCTCTCTTTTGTTTCTCTTTTCACAGACGAGTAAATAAATAAATTAAATAAAATGTATCATTTCTATAGAAACCAAGTACAATGTGGATTATCTATTCAGAATATGTGTTGAGATGTCTATATGTCAGATACTGAATTTTGAGTGTTGGTACTATATACAGAACGAGTTTTGAGTCAGATACTGATGCATGGCGCATTATTTTTCACGTTTTTATAATTTTAAATCTTGTGTCCAATGTTGCCCAGAGCAAAAAAAAATATTATTAGAAACAATTTTACTTATTAATTTTATATTTTAGGTACACTAAAGGATCTGAAGAATAAATTATTTGACAATCATATTGTTTTGGGATTGGATTTTTAAACGATTGTTCCAGTTCATCCAAAATTATCCAAATTAGAAGATTTTTTAAAAATGTATAAAAAAATTACATGAGAGTTTATACAAAATAATAAAGTTTTAACATCATTTGATATATAATTGTTGAAATCTTGATTTCATTAATCACCATGATAATTGAATAATGTATTTTCTTATATTGTGGACTAGTCTAGACTTTGATGTGAATTATAAAATTCTTTTTAGGACTGGTCTATATATTCAGACGAAAACTGTTTGAATATTGATGGAGTCCTTGTTAACAAGTGGGTTATTTGATATTCCTGGAAATTAGTGTTGGAATAACTTTTAAGTATTTTATTTATTTAGATTACTAAACTCAATATATTATTCGGTCCATATATACCCAAAAAAACTAAAATAATACTATACACAGTCCTAGCTAGGCTCCGAAAGAATAAAACGATAAAGGGCATAAAATACGTGTGGCTTGAAATGGAATAGTCCCAACGACCAAGTTTGTGAACGTTAGAACTTGCAAATAATCTATAGGATCTAAAGTCTATTTAAAGGGTTTCGTAGTGGTAGTGGGATATATAATCGACAATATATCAAGAATCGACATGTTTTTTTTTTTGTTTAAAAGCAATTGGCATGTTACTTTAAACTTCATGGGTTAAACTAAAACTAGACATGCACCATCAGTTTAAATACAAAAAGAAAATAAATGAAAAAGCTAAACACTATAGTACAATGCACACTAACACACACACCGACCATATTATTGGGCAACTAAATAGTTTCCTCCCATTCTTTGAGATTGGACCTACCAAAACAACGTAATTATTAGGTCATGTTAGAAACGACACGTAGTTTGTCGGCAACAAATTTAACGGCAGGTATTCAACGACCTCGTCTGTTGTTAACGTGTGTAATTAGATTCTAGTGTAACTAGTGTTTTGTAATGGAACTAATGAATGTAAAATGTTGTGTGTTGATTCGAAATTCTTTCCTTTTATAAGAGTTTTTTTATTTTATTTGATGAACTCAACGTTCCGTTTCTGTATCATCAAATGTCAATAAAATTTGAAAGTATACCTAACACCTACTCCATGATAAGGCCAAATGTCCAATTATAATCCTTACAAAATTTAGAGCTCAAAATGACTAACAACAAGACAAACAAGAACGAAAAAGATAATACTAATAATGATTAGCGTAATGAGATTGTTTATATCACCTTGACGAATATTTTGCAGATAAACGTCATGTTTCCATCGAAGCTAACTTGTTTATCTACCTCTTTTTCTTCTAAAACTCTCTTTAAACAAAAAAAAAGAGGAAAATTTACATGTTGTTGATTTATTAGTATATAAAATCTTTGAAAAATAAATAAACATGTTGGAGGGATACATCATATCAAATCTTTCCTTATATACTAATAATTTATAAACTTGCCATGTCACACATTCTTGCTGGCACACGCTTGGCTTCAAGACTCGATGCATCTAACTATTCATCGACGTAAATTACATCATCAATTATAAGTAGTTTAACAAATTTTTCACAATATCGTTTTACAAACAGTTTTCTCAGGAGTTTATCAAAATATAGTTATACAGTGCTACTATTTTTATTTATCTTTTATTCTCGTCGGTGCAACAAATTAATATCCCAAACACGTATATTTTGGCCGGTCAAATATTAAGAGCAATAAAAAAATATTAAAATGGATTAAAACTTAAGAAAGCGAACGTTACACACGGAGAAATTTTCAACGAAGACATTCATGTATAAGGAAATGTGAGGCAAACCACGTATGTACAATGACCGATTAACACGTTTTTACCAGAATTATTATTTCATTCTAATTAGGATAATCTAAACTATATGATTGAATTATTATGATGTAACTTTTTGTTTGACAAATTAACGAAATGATTGCCGTATATATACAATTAGTG
The DNA here is from genome assembly GCA_900406295.1 of Aurinia saxatilis. Classification (NCBI taxonomy): domain Eukaryota; kingdom Viridiplantae; phylum Streptophyta; class Magnoliopsida; order Brassicales; family Brassicaceae; genus Aurinia; species Aurinia saxatilis. The sequence continues at coordinate 15,543 of OVAP01000292.1, read as the reverse complement.
AATGACGTCTTATAGTGAATTTTTTGTTTGCTAAGTTAGCATTTCTCATACATATATAATCAAAATCGTTTCTAATTTTTTTACAAAAAAAAATCGTTTCTAATTGAGAAAAGGTCATATTTTGCTACAAGAATCTCGTGAGTTGCTTTAACATTGATTTGATTTATTAATCAGTACACCATATGCCCATAATTACCGCATTAATGCGCGTGTTTTTATTCGTATTAATTACCTTGTTTCTTGTAAAAAAAAACAGTTATGCTTTCAGGGAACAAACTTTTATACTTACTCCACTTTTCATTTAGTAAAACAAGATTAACTTCTTTTTACACCCAACTTAAATGTGAAGGGAAAGTAATTAATTCTTCAAAGCAATGATGGAAACAACCTAATCATATCCAATCTTCAAAGTAATCTATACTGTATGAAAGCTTCGTTTTAATTTATTACATATTAAATTCAGTATATGACAATTTTAATTCGCAGGAAAATGTAGCTATAAGCTAAAAGAAAGAAGGATATACAACCTTTAAAAGCGCGTAGGCCTAGGGAAAACTACAGGTAATTATTATTTTATTCGTATTTATTTCTATGTTACTTATATTTGTGGGAATTGAATACATACAAAAAATAAAATTATACAATATGGGTCAGACTATAAACATGAGACACCAACCAAAATCAAATCCATGGTCACAAACATAAGCAAAACTATAACCTAAAATGTAACAATAATTGTATAGTTCTTTTATTCAGTTTTTAAATTTCAGAAAAATTCAGATTAGTTACTAAATTTATAAAATTAGAATTCTTTTGCAGCTGATAATATAAACGAGTACCAGATTGAATTTGTAGTGAAAATATTTGAAATCAGCCGAAGAAAAAAACGATATTTAAACTGTATTTTTATTTTGTTTTCTCGATATTGGATCACAACTAGCCGACTAATTAGCCTAATTCATATATTTTGTATGCAATGAGATTTGATCGGGGCGTGATGTTTAGTTTTAGTGGAATTATCATCTACCACTGTTCTATGAATTTATAAACCGTATCTTTTAACCACTAAATTATCTTTTAGGTAGAAAATATAAGGGTTAAAAATATCAATTTTTTAACAAATTGTTAAGAAGGAAATGAAATTAGAAAAAAACATTCACTATAATAGATGAAAATTAAGAATAAAATATTGTTAAAAATGTAAATAGAGGAAACAAAAAGAAAAAGAAAATGTGAAGCTAATAAGCGCCGAAGCCTAATTTGTATGGCTCATAGATTCTTACTTATAGCTCATAGCAAATCGTGCTTGCCAGCTTTTACTCGATAAAATTCATTCTTATGGCCGAAACAGTATAAAATCTAGCTAACCAAATTTATATTCTGACAAAAACTATAATATTAATAAATAATAAAATCTCAGAGCACAATAAAATAAAGAAACAAAAATCTGCAAATATACAAAATCCAGTTTTTGGGTTTTTGCCATTTGGGTTTTCTTCTGTCTCATCTGGTTTCTAGAGAGAGAGAGAGGGGAGGCAAGAGGAAGAAGATGAGTGAGAGGCATCGTTTAGTTTTGGCTCTGTTCTTACTCTGCATTGTTGGGTTTGAGCCATGTTTCATCCTTGGAGCCACAGATTCAACAGATAGTGAGTTTACTTTTTCAATCTTCTTCTCTCTTCTCCCTAAAGTCTTGATCTTTACAGGTTTTTAGTTTTGTGTATGATTCTGGGTTTTTTTATTTCTTCATCATCAAAACTCAAAACTTAAAACTTTTTGATGTCATAATGTTCTTTTCTTGTGTCCAAACCAAAATGGATTTTTCCCTTTTTCACCCACTTTTTGTTTTGTCCCTTTCTTGTATGTTTCTTCACTTTTCTGGGTTTTTGTTTTTTTTGTTTCAGTCTTAAACCATTTCTTCAATTAGACCGGACACTTTTTATGTTGTAATGATCTTTAATCTTGGATCTGTTTTCATTGAACCGACAAAAAAAATTATGATTTATTATTGGATTTTGTGTTTATTTATGGTGTTGTGATTCTGAATATGTGCAGCTTCGGCGTTGAACACCATGTTCACCTCCATGAATTCTCCAGGACAGTTATCACAATGGACTGCTTCAGGAGGTGATCCTTGTGGTCAGAACTGGAGAGGCGTTACTTGCTCTGGCAACAGAGTTACTCAAATGTAATCATTTCTTTTTGGTATCAGAATCATTATTTTCAGTTCACTTTGTTTTTTTTGTTATCTATGCTTAAAGACATTTGTTTCTTTTTTATCTACTTGCAGAAAGTTACCAGGTCTTGGACTTTCTGGGACTTTGGGATACAAGCTTGATACATTGACTTCTGTTACTGAGTTGTAAGATTCTTTTATGACACTCCAAGTTTCTGTGTGTTTGTATTTTAATGGCATGGCTTATACTTTTCATTGATTGTTTTGGTGAAACTTTGCAGTGATCTAAGTAACAATAACCTTAATGGGGATTTGCCGTATCAGCTTCCTCCAAACTTGGAGCGATTGTAAGTTTGATGATTCTCACTATATGTTTTACAAGTTTCTATGTGTGTTACCATATTGATATAATTTCTGAATGTGTTTAGGAATCTTGCTAATAATCAGTTCACTGGAGCTGTTCAGTATTCCATTTCTCTAATGACTCCTCTCAAGTACCTGTAAGTTCTTAGTTTAGTTCAATCATTCATCTTCAGACACTTTTTGGTGAAGATGGGTTGTTAATGCTCCATTGGTTTTGTCCAGCAATCTTGCTCACAATCAGTTGAAGCAACTAGCTACTGACTTCACGAAACTCACCTCTCTCACTACCCTGTAAGATCCTTATCATCCCCTGAGTAAATGAATTACGAAACTTGGATGAGTTGATACACAAATGTTTTGACTAATTCATTTGTGTTCTTCAGGGACCTTTCTTCCAATACTATTACGGGTTCTCTTCCAAACACTGTCACCTTTCTTACGAGTATAAAATCAATGTGAGTCTTCTATTAAGTGGTCTTCATTTATTAAAAGAACTCACTGTAAATGAATCAGTTTATACTAACATTTTGTTTATTGAACTTCACAGTTATCTTCAGAACAATCAGTTCTCAGGCACTATTGATGTCCTCGCCGGCCTTCCTCTTGAAAATTTGTGGGTAACTTAAGCTTCATCTGTTTTAGAAATATATAACATTTAAACATCACTTGAATGCTGTTCTTGCTGAATGTTTCCACAGGAATATTGCAAACAATCAATTCACAGGCTGGGTACCCGATTCTTTGAAAGGCATTAACCTGCAGTAAGTTTTGCATTAGTTTCTTTGACTGTCTTGGAACCTTTTCTATTCTCACTAATTTTTTTTCTTCTGAATGATCTTGGAAACAGGAAAGATGGTAATTTATTCAATTCTGGGCCTGCACCTCCACCACCTCCTGGTACACCTCCAATCCCCAAATCACCTACTACTCCTAGATCCAGTAGAGGTTCGCCTCGGCCCAATGGTGATGCCAGTAGCAAAGAATCAGATAAATCAGGGATTGGAGCTGGTGGAATAGCAGGAATAGTAATTTCATTGTTAGTTGTAATAGCGGTGATAGCATTCTTCTTGATAAGGAGAAAACGATCAAAGCGATCAACATCCACGGACATCGAAAAGACTGACAACAACATTAACCAACCCTTCACACTTGCTTCAAATGAATTTCATCATCAAGGTAATGCATTATAAGAATTTGCAAACTGCATATACATAAAATATCCTTGTGGTTTATCTAACTTTGTAATCGTGATCGCAGAGAATAAGTCTATACAGAATCCATCGGTAGTTGAGACAAAGAAATTTGATACCTCATTGTCTATGAATCTTCGCCCTCCACCAGCTGAGCGACATAAGTCGTTTGATGAAGAAGATTCAACAGTTAGAAAACCCATTGCTGTAAAGAAAGCTGCTGTTGTTGTACCTTCAAATGTGCGAGTGTATTCGGTTGCAGATCTTCAAATAGCGACTAACAGTTTCAGCGAAGATAATCTTCTTGGTGAAGGGACTTTTGGAAGAGTTTACAGAGCTCAGTTTGATGATGGAAAGGTATTGAGATTAATATAATCCTTTACTTGTAACAGCAAAAATTCATAGTATTTGATTGCTGAGATGTTGTTTTGATTTAATAGGTTCTTGCTGTGAAGAAAATAGACTCGTCTGCACTTCCCACTGACACAGCTGATGATTTTACTGAAATGGTATCGAAAATTGCGCATTTGGATCATGAAAATGTTACAAAGCTTGATGGTTACTGTTCAGAACACGGGCAACACTTGGTGGTGTATGAGTTCCATAAAAACGGCTCATTGCATGACTTTTTACATCTCTCAGAAGAGGAAAACAAATCGTTGATTTGGAATCCTCGTGTCAAGATCGCTCTTGGCACTGCACGTGCATTGGAGTAAGTCTTTAAACATTTCAGTCACAGTGTTTACTGTCATATGGCAGAATCTCATAAAAAGTATTGTTGTTGCAGGTACTTGCATGAAGTTTGCTCGCCGTCTATTGTCCACAAGAACATCAAATCAGCAAATATTTTACTTGATTCAGAGCTGAATCCGCACCTCTCAGACTCAGGTCTCGCTAGCTTCCTCCCCACTGCAAATGAGGTACATACAACAACTTCCAACATTTTCATATCTTTCTTCAATCTCTAATATCTCTATCTTGTTTCTCCATTACTTATCATTCTGCTACAATGCGCAGCTACTGAACCAAAATGATGAAGGATACAGCGCACCAGAAGTTTCAATGTCAGGCCAATACTCATTGAAGAGCGATGTTTACAGCTTTGGAGTAGTGATGCTTGAGCTTTTAACCGGACGAAAACCATTTGACAGGTACTATTGTTGATCCATATTTCTTTTAACCGGATCTCATGGTAAAGAGATTACTGATGTTATTGATTTTGGTTATTGTTGTATAACACAGCTCAAGGTCAAGATCTGAACAGTCATTGGTGAGATGGGCAACACCTCAGCTTCACGACATTGATGCTTTGGGAAAAATGGTTGATCCAGCTCTCCAAGGGCTTTACCCCGTTAAATCTCTCTCTCGATTTGCGGATGTTATTGCTCTTTGTGTCCAGGTAACATACATTTATGTTTCTGTAAAAAATGAAATCTTATTATCTGAGAAGGTCTTGAATGTGAATGGTATATCTTTTGATCTTGTGACAGCCTGAGCCAGAGTTTAGACCACCAATGTCTGAAGTGGTACAAGCATTGGTTGTGTTAGTGCAGAGAGCTAACATGAGCAAGAGAACCGTCGGAGTTGGATCCGGTAGCTCCGGTGCCAATGATTACATGTAAATTCTTTACCTGAGAGAGCAACCAAGAAAAAAACAAACACTTTGCACTTTTTTTTCTTGTCTGCTCAGATTCTGAGTCTGGACGAGAAAAGTGACAGAGACAGACCAACAAAATCAAAAGTCTTTTACTTTTATTTCTTCTTTTTGGTTTTCATCATAAAACTGAGAGAGAATAACAACCTGCCTTCACGCATTGTACAACCCCTCCTCTGCCATGTTTTCCTTGTAATATGTTCCCAAATCTGTAGCTTTTTTTAGATTCCGACAACATGAACAAAAACCAAGTCCCTTCTGTAAGTTCCGAGCCAATACGGTCCTTTTTCATTTGTATAATTATTTCTTTTGTTCGAATAATTTTATTATTGATAATAATTGGAATATAATCGTTTTCTAAGTTGTGTGATACTAGTAGCTACTGAACTGATTGAAGCATAGCAGAAGGGTCGTGTGTTATGAAATGTGATTGACTTGATACGACACAGTTTTGCAGAATAGAGAAAAAAAAAACCAAGAGAGATGTTACGTGGAGACGTTAATCACACGTGTCAGGCAATCGACTATGGTAATGTACACCTCACATGTGTTTTCAAGACCATATTATAAATGTACACACAGTATACTCCTTTTGTAAAAAACAATAACAAGTAAAAAGAGAAGAAGTATGATGATGATCGGAATGTTGTTGAGATCTGTTGGAACGGCCGGGAAGTGTGGTTGTCGGTATGACAATGTAATTGTTATATATAGCCATTAATTAACTGAGATTTCAAGATTTCTTTTTTTTTTTTTTTTTTGTAATTGGTATAGTAATTATGAAATTATATCTTTGTAATGCATAGGAGGAAGAGATTAGGGAGAGGATCAAGAAAGGGAGAGAAGAAAAGGAAGAGCAAAGAAGAGAGGTTGAGAAGAAAGTTAAAGGCTCACAAAAAGGAACCAACGGTGACGATGAATCCTCTGCCCAATGATGCGTGATGGATTTCATTCTATTTTTCTATCTACTCTTCCTTGGTAGTCACTCTCTCTGTCTGTATTTTTGAAGAGAAAATGTAATCACTTCAGAAGAGAAAGACAAAAGCCCACTTATCTTAGACCCATTAACCCAACAAAATTGCCATATTTTGTGTGGCTTATCCATCATCTTCTCTACAAAAACTTTGCCTCTCCTCAATCACACACACACAGAGCAAACTTGTCCGTTACAGAGGAAATTACGTGCATTTATATTATGCTCGTGGTACAGAGAAGAGGATTCGAGTTTTTCCATCGTCTTTAATGCCTTCCTTAGGTACGTTTTACATTCAAATTCACAACATTATATTAATTTCACTTCTTTCTCCATAATTGGTTCGAATTCTACCTCTGATGATGAATACACCTTCTGAAATGATATTTAAAAAAAATTCTTCCTAACTTAAAAAGATCTTTACATGATTCTTGAAATTTGCAGATATTGTCACTCCACAAGCTTATCTAACTCCACTGAGGTCTCAAAGTACTATCACCAACTCCAAATTCTTACAAATCCCATCAAGACAACACTCCGTTTACATACTTCTGTCTAAATCGACCAAAATCGACGAAGCTTTAACCACTCTGCTCGAGAACTCATCCTCCTCCACTCCCAAGTCCTATGCAGACGTTCTTCACGCTTGCATCTCAGCTAAATCTCTCCACCACGGCCAAAAAATCTACTCTCTGATTCTCAAAAACCCTAATCTCCGTCACAACTCTAAACTACTCTCCAAGCTCATCACCCTCTTCTCAGTCTGTCGTCGATTAGACCTAGCTCGAGAAGTCTTCAACAATGTCACGGACACGACTCTTCTCACTGAAGAAGTTTGGTCAGCAATGGCGATTGGTTACTCTAGAAACAACTCACCGAGAGAAGCTCTGCTTCTGTATGTTGATATGTTGTGTAGTTTCATTCACCCTGGAGATTTTTCGATATCAGTCGCGTTAAAAGCTTGTATTGATGTAAAAGATCTTCGCTTTGGGAGAGGAGTACATGGACAGATTGTGAAACGGAAGGGGAAGGTTGATCAAGTGGTGGAGAATGTGTTGTTGGGGTTTTATATGGAACGTGGATCGTTCGAAGATGCGCGTAAGGTGTTCGATGAAATGTCTGAGAGAAATGTTGTTACTTGGAATTCTTTGATTTCGGTGCTTGGTAAGAGTGTTCGGGTTCATGAGATGTTTAGTTTGTTTAGGAAGATGCAGGAAGAGGGGATTGGGTTTAGTTGGGCTACGTTGACGACGATTTTGCCCGCTTGTTCGCGTGTTGCGGCTTTGATCACTGGGAAAGAGATTCATGCGCAGATTGTGAAGTCGGGAGAGAGAGGTGATGTTCCGTTGATTAATTCGTTGATGGATATGTATGGGAAATGTGGGGAGGTTAGATATGCGCGGAGGGTATTTGATGGGATGTTAAGTAAGGATTTGACTTCATGGAACACGATGCTGAACTGTTTCGCGATCAATGGGAATATTGAAGAAGAGATCAATCTGTTTTGTCGGATGGTAGAGTCGGGTGTTGAACCAGATGGGATTACCTTCGTTGCTTTGCTATCCGGGTGTAGCGATACAGGGTTTACGGAATATGGTTTAAGTTTGTTTGAACGCATGAAAACCGAATTCGGCGTTTCACCTGCCTTGGAGCATTATGCTTGTTTGGTTGACATCTTGGGCCGAGCGGGCAAGATCGAGGAAGCAGTTAAGGTAGTAGAGAGAATGCCCTTTAAGCCGAGTGCATCCATTTGGGGATCACTGCTCAACTCTTGCAAGCTCCATGGGAATGTTTTAGTGGGAGAGATTGCGGCAAAGGAGTTGTTTGTTCTTGAACCTCGTAATCCAGGGAACTATGTTATACTTTCTAACATGTACGCTGATGCAAAGATGTGGGGCAATGTGGATAAAATCCGAGAGATGATGAGACAAAGAGGGATCAAAAAGGAAGCTGGTTGCAGTTGGGTGCGGTTTAAAGATAAGATTCAAATCTTTTTTGCTGGAGGTGGATACGAGTTTCGTAATTCAGATGAGTATAAGAAAGTTTGGACAGAACTACAAGAAGCAATTGAAAAATCCGGTTATTCGCCTAATACAAGCGTGGTGCTTCATGATGTTGATGAGGAAACCAAGGCAAATTGGGTTTGTGGACACAGCGAGAGGCTTGCGACAACCTACTCTCTAATTCACACTGGTGAAGGGGTTCCAATTCGAGTTACCAAGAATTTGAGAGTGTGTGCAGACTGCCATTCATGGATGAAGATTGTATCCCAAGTGACTAAGAGAGTCATTGTCCTTAGAGATACAAAGCGATTCCACCATTTCGTCGATGGTGTTTGCTCGTGTAAAGACTACTGGTGACTGGTCAGGTATTCGAATTGCAACAAGTGCACTAATATATTCATTGCAACAATTGAGTAGTAGAAGAGTAAAAAAAGATGGAAGTTGAATCGAAATTGGTGAAAGAAGACAGGTCTTTTCCTTGTTTTGGTAAGGGTTTTGATAGTCTAAGCTGAGAAGTCTTTGAAAGTGCTTGAACTCTTGAACTTTCTGCCTCAGGAAACCTTACTAGCTCAAGCATCATTGCTGGAGAGTAGAAACCTCATAGCCGAAGCAATGCAAACAATATCATTGTTGGGCATGGACAATGATTTACGAGAAGACAGAGATGAGGAACTAGACATGAGGGGCTGACAGAGATGAGAAGTTCAGAATTAGGATGATATTAACAAATCAAACTCGCCAAGAATCATATCCGAAATGGTACCGAAGTCGGCCTAACTTCTTGATCGTGTCTATAGCGCGTACGAGCAGAAACCAGTAAGGCAAATGGCAATCAGAGACCGAAGGAAAGTAGTGGAGTGTCCATCAAGAAAGGTAAAAGATAAGGCAATTAAAACTTTTAGGTCACACGCTTTTACATTATTTGTGGTTGGTTTATGGTTTTGGTATATAGTTACCGATATCAAATAAGGAAATTACTTGCTTTCACATTTTTTGGTTTTCCAAGTTTAGGAAGTTTTGGTTTAAGAATAAAAGTATATACACGTATGTTCATGAAAACAGATCAAACAGTTAACACGAATTCTTACATTATTCTGAATATAATTTCGGGTTCTTCGATTTTCTACCACAAACAAGTGGGATTTGAAGATGAACGACGACTATAATGGTATTATTGGTTTAATTATCATGTGGTCCTGTTTTGCCCTCTCTTTGCTATTGACATGGGCTTGTAATTGTCTTGATGCCGGTTCAAAACCCTCCGTTCCCCTCTCAATCCCCGTCGTAGACTTCAACACTAAAGACTACAGAGCCGACATTGAGTGCGTCATCTGCCTCTCAGAGCTTGCTGATGGAGACAAAGCTAAGGTTTTTCCGAGCTGTAATCACTGGTTTCATGCTGAGTGCATCGACATGTGGCTTCAATCTCATTCCACTTGTCCTATCTGTAGAAAGATCATTGGTTCTGTCCAAAACCACGAACCTCTGACGGTTACTCAAGACGCTAACTTGGACCATGCAACTTCTTCTACTGATGAACATAGAGGAGACGTGAGGGTGGTTGTTGTAGACATTCCGGCATGCCTTTAGATAGGAAGCTTTTGGCCCATTACGAACCCGATGATGTTGAGAATACACAAATATAACTCTAGTGCATTTTTTGTATGGATGGTTTTTTAAACAAAACTTTTGTATGGAGTTAGCTTGCAGATACAGTTAGAAAAAATCGAGCAATTTGATTTTTGCTGCAGTAGTTATTTCTTTTAATTCGAAGAAGATCAAACCATATAATAACTGTTACTGCAATCCACATTGATGTTAGCACAAATTGTTCTTGACACTGAAAAATTCATTCCAAGGATGTTGTACTATGCAATTTAGGAGATGAATCATGTTCCAAGAACGACATTCATAAACTTTGAATTGTGGTTATGATCTTAGTCTTAGCTTTTCATTATTCGGATGAAAATGATATTATGGTACATCTGAAAACTTATATGCCGAAAACTAGGTTATTGTGTGTAAAATTTATTCTCAATTTTTCAAAGCAGTTCAAAATGTAGTTAACAAAATAAATGAGATAGTACGTACCAACAAGATTTTTAGTTTAAGAAAAGGACAACAACAAAAATCTTTTAACGTTTGAGAAAGTCTACTTATAGGAGTGCTTCCGGATAACACCAATTTAGATGAAGATTTTGAAGCAGTGGTTGGTGATTTCGGTTTAGCCAAGTTAGTAGATGTTAGCAGGACTAATGTGACAACTCAAGTTCGAGGAACAATGGGTCACATTGCACCAGGCAAATCATCAGAGAGAACTACCTCTATAAACCATATACCACAAAATAGTAATTTTTTTTTGTTATGTTTTGTATATAAACCATATATATAGGCTTTGATTCTCTCAAAGAAAAAGAAAAGCACAAGAATGCGTAAGACTGGAATTAACTATATGTATCCATAAATTTTGAATCATAAAACAAGGATTTTGTCAACAAAGCAAAAAACTAAAGGTTTAAACTTTTTTGATAGCAACACAGAGTTTAACACAAGAAAGAGAATGCAAAATTTTGATAAAACATTCATTACTAGTCCCAGCAGCTACTACAAAGAAACTCGATTTTCGAGGACACTGAGTTCAACTTTGGTGAGAGGAGCCCCTCCAGTAAGTAAGGAGGTCCAAAGCCATGCCCTGGTTACAAAATTTTTGTTGGGTTGCTTCGCAAAAATTATGTTTGTCTAAAGAAAATGGAGGACTAGACTTTCATGGCATTACTTTGTTTAAACAAGCCTTTTTATGTAAACAAGTTTTGCTATTGTTTGATCAACTGGATTCACTATTGTCTAGATTTTTTAAAATTCCAATATTCCTAGCTAATTGGAGATTTCCTAGAATGTAATCTTGGACAACGTCCATTCTATGTTTGGAAAAAATTTAATGTTCGGATGAACGTGATACTTTGGTTTTTTCATCTTATTGGATTTTTGAAAACATGCCACGCATACCTACGCCCAAACAGCGATCTTTTGCTATCGAACTAACAATTTCACAACTCATGCTCCCGAGTATGGATACATTATAGTACTCATTTTGTTATTGTTTGATTGATAAAGATGGAGAGAGGTACAGAAACAAAGGCAAAATTTGCGGTGAATAGAAAAAGATCCATTCCATTTAGTGTTCTCTTTTTGTTTGAGAAAATCATAACGCCTAATTTATCTACAAATGTAGCTAAAATAATTTACTAAAATATGATTTTTGCGGTTATTGTTCCCTTCGAAATTGAAATCTCCTTTTTTTTGTGTGTGTACAAATGGTACCACATTCGGATGTCTGTCTCAGAACCCTCTCACAAAGTCAGAGACTTCCATTTTCAATAACAGCGAACATCTAACAACCGCACCACGCCTGCCTAATATAAATTGCGAAACTCCAACCTGTTTGGATACTTACTATTTAACAAATTAGTTTATGTATTTTTTTTTGTTTTTTGTTTTATTGGCACCTAAACCCTTGAGAAACATCAAGTACAATTTATAGTATTCTTTTTTTATACGTTTCACAGCATGAGAAGTACATTTTTATTAACAAGTATACTTTTTATTATTTTACATGTATTAGTAATCCTATTAGTAATTATAATATTTAGTTAACTATATAAGAATAAAAGTACTGGTGGATAATGAGTAAACGACATATCGTTTAAAATGGCTTTTGATTATTCTTTTTGTTTCCACAGTGTTTTGTAGGTTGTTTTGATATTATAAAAAACATCATGATTAGTCGTTTGAATCTTTTTTAAAAGCAGACTTGGTTGTTTCGTTCCAATCAAAATCTATCAACTTCCTTAATAATTCGTTAATTTTCCACGTAGGCAAATTACTTTATCGTACCACGCACATATATTAATTAATTATTCTATTGGACCGTTTTTCTTTTTGGATTTTAATGTGTCATTTTCAGGAATCTGAATTATTTAACGCTTCGACTCTACTCCACCACAACCAAAATCAAGTCTTGTCTTAATAACCTAACTTGCTTAACAACCTTATCGTTTCATTAACAACTCCATCTCCCAACACTTTAACTTCTTTTAGCTAACATGCCTATAAAAAAGTCATGTTCATTCACCATTACCTAAGCAACACACAAGAAACTCGTTCAAAATACATTAATATTCAATCAAGAAAGATTGCCGAAATGAATAGCCATCTGCTCAATCTCTTCCTCGCAGTCATATTAACAGCTGCTTTTGAGGTGGATGCACTCAGTCCTCACTACTACGACCACACATGCCCACAAGCCGACCACATTGTCACCAATGCAGTCAAGAAAGCCATGTCCAACGACAAAACTGTCCCTGCCGCGCTATTGAGGATGCATTTCCACGACTGCTTCATCAGAGTATGTACTACATGATTGTCATCTTTTCATTTCTATATATGCATGCATATACGTTACTAATGTTGTTGATATTATTTTTGGTGATCAAAGGGTTGTGATGCATCGGTGCTACTAGACTCCAAGGGAAAGAACCAAGCGGAGAAAGATGGACCTCCTAACATTTCACTCCATGCATTTTACGTCATTGACAATGCAAAGAAAGCATTAGAAGAGCAATGTCCAGGTGTTGTCTCTTGTGCTGACATCCTTTCACTCGCTGCAAGAGACGCAGTCACTCTCGTTAGTCTTGCTCCATCCATTACAAACTTATGTACTAGTTTGTATAATGATGACTCTAGTGTCCCACCTAAATATGTTTTTTTTTTTCTCTGGATGTTAATTATTATAGTCGGGGGGACCAACATGGGAAGTGCCTAAAGGAAGAAAGGATGGAAGAATATCAAAGGCAATAGAAACAAGACAACTACCAGCTCCTACTTTCAACATCTCTCAATTACGTCAAAACTTTGGCCAAAGAGGCCTCGATTTGCACGATCTTGTTGCTCTCTCTGGTACCCTACATTTCTTTACAAAGATACACATATATAACACATATACTTTATTTGACATGATATTAAATATCTATGTACTTATGCATGGTATAAATTTGGAATGTTTTATGATTTGGTAGGAGGGCATACACTAGGATTTGCTCATTGCTCATCATTCCAGAATAGGATTCACAAGTTCACCACACAGAAGGAGGTTGATCCAACACTAAACCCGTCCTTCGCGGCCAGCTTGAAGGGTGTTTGCCCAGCCCACAACAAGGTGAAGAACGCGGGAGCAACGATGGATGCAACCGTAGCGTCATTCGACAATATCTACTACAAGATGCTTATGCAAGGCAAGTCACTCTTCTCATCCGACCAATCACTTCTCACGATGCCCTCTACTAAGAAACTTGTAGCCAAGTATGCGAGTTCCACGGAAGAATTTGAGAGGGCCTTTGTGAAATCCATGATCAAGATGAGCAGTATCAAGGGAAATGGTAATGAGGTCAGGCTTAATTGCAGAGTGGTCCGCTAAAATTCTTAATCTCACTATCTATCAATTCTTAATCTCAGCTTCCATAAGCAAATTGTTTTATGTATGATTTATGTCTCTTTTCCGATTATATTTTGAAATCATTGTGTTCAAAGCTATTGGAAATGCAAATTCAATTGGTAATGAGTAAAAAGTCCCATATTTGTTATAGTTCAAACCATGGCAATAACTAAAAGAATATGAATAATCTATTCAACTATTCGAGTGAAAAAGATTAAAAGAAAACATGACTATAATATATTGACTAGTGGTTGATCCGCGTTACGCGCGGGATGTGTTAATCTTCTTTTTTTTATTTGTTTTGTTCTCGATATAACGATGTTCCACATATAATCTTGTAATTGTAGTATATATTTGGATCTCATGTTTTAAAAAGTTGTATATGATACATAGTTTTTGTGATTTACTATTTGAAAGTGTCTTGTATGACTATAAACTTGATATCGTAAAAAAAATTCATCATTATATTACGTTAAGGTTCTTAATCACTGTTTTACTTTGCGATCATGATTTTTTGTTTTTTGTTTTTTAACTCTTATATTTTATTGGTTAAAATCTTAATCTAGTCAATAGTTTATTATTGTGTTGGATATAATAAGTTATCTATAAATTATGAGTCTAGTAAATGATTGTTTTTCTTTTTACCATTATGAAAATATGAAATAATTGATAATCATTTTGATATTTTCGGATTATTGTAATATCAAGTTTTACATGTTTCACATATATAAATTTGTTCATTTTTAATATATGTCGTCTCATATTTTAAGAGATTGATTGTTTCTCTACTCTTCATGGGCTTTGAAGATATTTTTCCTTCCCATTATGTTTCATTTCACTGAAGAGAATTAACAATAACCATATTTGAATGTATACATATCAAATCGGCTGATATTATTATATTTTGTTTCTTTTAATCATTTTTTATCTTAATAGTTAGAAATATTGACATGAATCTTCGTTAATTTAATAGGTTATGTAAAATAAAAAAAATCATATGTTTATAAATATAATATATTATATAAAATTAAACTTAGTAATTTATTAATCACCATACATTATGAAACGGTTGTCAAGTTTTTAAGAATTGTGATGAATATTTTTTAAAAATATTGATGATTATGTTTAAAACATAATTAATATGTTTTAAACGATTAAATGTTTTTGTTATTAGAGAATATCGTTCGATGTTTCAAGACAGTGTTTCTCTCTTCCCAATTATTGGAGTTAATAACGGAAATTAAAACTTATTGCCTTTCATAAAATTTCCCATGTTTTTCATATTGATGGTTGATGTGCGAAACATATTTGATATCTTCCACATAATTAAATTTGTTAGTTATTAGAGAATGTCATTTGAGGCTTTAAGATACCGATTATCTCTTTTCAATTATGAGAGATAATAGGAGAATTTTTTTTCGTTGAGAAATTAAAGACTGTCTATCTTCCTATTATTTTATTTTCTAGGGTTAAGTTGAGGATATATATAGTGGTGATATATGAATAAACAGATTGAATTAATTAATTTTGTTATGTGTAATTTTAAGTCTCTCTACTAAAATAATTCAATATAAAAACACTTAGTTTTATATTGTGAATTTTTAATACTACTATTTAATATGATTTATATATTTTTACAGTTATAATCATGAATGTCTTTTCAAATTCCTTTTGTAACTGAATATATTAGTTTCAT
>OVAP01000291.1:0-41413 GCA_900406295.1 Aurinia saxatilis | reverse complement strand
AATACTACGTCGTCCCATGCCGTCAATCTTCGGGGGTGGAATCCGACCTCCCACAATTGCTTTGCTATGTACAGACAAGACTCCTCAGGTTAGGCCGTTTATGAAATCAGTATTTTGTATGCTGGAGAAAACGGAGCCTTCTTGCAAGTTGCAACAACAATGCAGAAGCAAGTCATGATGAGATTACTGAAATTTTGTAGCTCATATAGATTGGACAGCCTAAAGATTTGCTTGATGTAGTAGATCGAGATCATGTGCATCATTTATAAAAATTTCCCAATAGCTTTTCAGTCTATACAGAATTTGTAAAAGATGATATACTTTAAGATCATACAAGAGTTTTTGTATAATCAAAATCTTTTTCTTCTCCCAAAGCGTATATAATATCTATATATAATATAAATAGAGTTTGGTCACAAGGATAGTTTGGCCGAGTGGTCTAAGGCGCCAGATTTAGGCTCTGGTCTCTTCGGAGGCGTGGGTTCAAATCCCACAGCTGTCAAATTGGTTTTTGTTTTTCAACTCTTTATTCACTTTTCAATTAATTTATATATATGGCTGTTAACTTTAATTTTACTTCATCTAGGATTCTAGGTTCATTTCAATGTTCAGAAATCAAAATAGGAAGTCTTCTCATTAACTGTATTATATAATCTTCTTAATTCATATCTATCTAGTCTGTACAAAATTAGAAAATAACTTATAATAGAATGGACCAAAAGGGGGAGAGAATGGTATCAAAATGAGAAAGAAAAAAACCATATACAGTATGACCAAGGAATAAATGTGGGAATATGATTGAAAATAATAATAATAATTAAAGTGTAACATGTTGGTGCATGAATGATAACATATATACCGTGATACATAGGACTTTGGCAACAGGAAAATTTTGTGTGGGTGGGTGTAAATACATGCTTATGCACGAATCGAATAGAGCGTCGTCTACACACGTGTATGCATGGATCAGTGTATGGAGAATTTCACCCAAAAAGAGGGGGAAAACTACTCTTGTTTTTTTCTTTGGAAAGATTATTAAATACTCTTATTTATACACTTTTATTAATTAGAATTTTTTTTGCACTTTAACAAAATGGGTAGATTTGTTTTATAATTTTCTTGCAAAATATAGGCAAATAAATAGTACTACTTTTAAAGGGTTTTTAGTGGCTGAAAAATCTGTGAGAGATCTTTTCAAATGATAATTTAATGATAAAGAAAACCTAAGGATAGAAAGAAACTTCAGTTTTTGGGTTGAATATATGCATGATCGATTAATATATACGAATATGAGAGTTAGTTATAAAGAGATGTGGTTGGGAAGCACGCAAGTATCAAACACTATAATATTTAAGAGAAGCTCAACGTAATTAAGTCTCTAGCAAGATATGTTATAAAACATTATCAAACATTTTGATTTTTGTCAATACTGGACCATAACTGCCCGGCCATTAGCCTAATTTCTATATAGTGTAGACAGTAGAACTCAATCCCACTGGGTGTGATAGTGCATGTCTTTAATGGACTTACCAACTACCACTAGACTAAGGTCACTTCACACACTATCCAACGTTTATAAGGTGTTTTAGGTGCAAAAATACTCCTTTTGCTCTAAATTCAATTAAATTTTGTGAATACTTCCATTGAATCAAACATAGTAAGTATTTAGATACCAAAAACTAAAACGATCCCAAATCATAAATTAAAAGAGTATATATGAAAACCAATACATGCATGATCGCTATATAAACTCTAATAGAGAGTTTTATAGTACATATATATATGACTTTTGATACTTAAGAAAATAATAGATTTTTTTTACAGAAAAAGAAAAAAAAAATAATTATTGGTTTAAACGGTTAGTCAAAATAAAAATATTGTGTATATATATATATATATATATATATATATATATATATATATACCATTGTAATAAATTTAATGAAAACTAATGATACTTAGACCCCCAAAATATAATAGAATTGTTTTAGTTTTTTTTTATGTATATTAAAAATATATATACAATATCTTTTCTAAATATTTAATTATACATCTGACTTTTGACACTTAAGAAACGTTCTTGACCAAAATAAAATAAATAAAGTATATCAGTTTAAATGGCTAGTCAAAACTAAAAAAAATATTGTATATATATTATATCGTAACAAATTTAATGGATAATAATGATACTAAGACCGCAAAATACAATAAATTTTATTTTTTTAATTATGTTGTTTATATATATTCACAACGGCCAATATTTTCTTTAGACATTTAATTGTACATATGAAAGTATTAGACATTCTTGACCAAGAAAAAGAAAATAAGTAACAGTTTTATAAAATGGCTAGTCAAAACTAATAAGATATCATAATATATTTTTATCGTAAGAAAATTAATGAATAATAATAATACTACGACCTCAAAATACAATAGAACTGTTTTAATTTCTGTATGTTGTCTATATATATTCACAATAGACAATATTTTCTTTAGATATGTGCTTGATTTTATTGACTATTTTTCAATTTAAATTTCTAATATTCATCAAAATTCTGATCTTTTATAAGTAATTGAGATCCATCAACCCATACAGATGATCGAAGGTTACGTTCACCGACCCACATATCAAAGTTACTAGGTAAACATTTACCAAAATTTAATAATATAACTATAGATATTCATGATCTATTTTGATTGTTTTGTTGTGTTTATATTTACAATTGTGTTTCATTTTACAATTAGTTGTTTACTTTTAGTTCTTTACTTTTATTCTTTTGGTGAACAACTCCAAACACAAACGGAGATAAAATTCCAAATCTGTTTCTCTATGTTCATTTTTATATTAACAAAATTATAAAAATAAAAATATTATATTATTAAAGAAAAATACTTATTTTCACATACATAAACAAACACAAATATAAACTTTAAAATATATTTTTAGTTTTCTATTCAACGTTTGAAATTTAAAAAAGTTATAGACATTCATACCAAAAAAGTAAAAAAATAAAATTAATAGATCTAAATGGGTAATGGATGTTTAAATATAGTACGTTTATTGTATCAAAATGATTAACGTTTAACACTTTAAGCATGTTTCATATTCTTTTGATTCTTTTTTTTTTGTCAACAACAATTATGTATTGGGCTAAGCTCAAATCCAGATAGTGACAACACTAACACTAACCTCTAGGCCTGGTCCATACTCTATTGATTCTACTTATTTATTTAATGGACATTAGAAAATTGGGTAGCTAGCGAGGACTTTAATGTAAGTTTGCTTACATTATAGCTTAGTAGATTTAAGACTTTAACTGATTCGAGTACCTCTTTTTTTACTAACGATTGTTTCTAATAAGTTATAAATTTCAATTATTTTATAAGTAATATTTAGTATTTGATTTTATTTTATTTTTTGAATTTACAAAGTTTAATACCCCGAATTTGACATCAGCCTGATCGGTTAGTCATATTGATATATGTGTTGTGTATAACAAATGATAGTTTGACAATGTTAATCACAGTTTAATGTCATTTGAAATTTTGATACAAAAAATGTTATCTTGATTAGAATCGGTCTTTCGTGAGTTGTAATAGTTTATCTTAATTTATTTTCCATTATACTAATACAATAAACATGACTTGAGCTCTGAAGAGAATGAAGAGCTCACTTTAACTTATGTAGACCCTATTTCTGCGTTTTGAGAGTGTGAGTAACATTTTAATCTCTCACTTTCGAATATTTATCTTTTTCCCCTTTAATCTTTTCCCCCCTCATTTTGGTAAAGAAAAACAGAATTCTGTTTTTACCCCTCATTTCAAATTCCGTTTTTCTTTACCAACGTGAGGGAAAAAATAATGAAAAGCAAACAAAAGATAAGTATCCGAAAAATAGAAAGAAATGAAAATCGATTAGTCACACTCTTAAGACATAGAAACGGGATCTACACTAAGTTCAGCGAACTCTCCATTTTCAGAATCTTCTACCGAAAAACATGATTTGAAAGAAACTTCCCAGGGTATTAAGCGGAATCGAAGACGATGAGGATTTGTGTTGACTTAAATTAGTAGTTTAATTATTTGTTTGTGTTGTTTGTATATGTGACCTTAATTAGTAGTTTGTGTTTTGTTGTTTATATGACTTAATTATTAATTAGTGTATATGTTATATTTAATTTTAATAATTCAATAAGAAAGATAGCATTTATTTTATTAGAATTTCACATCAAAATTGTAATGAGACCTAGATACATGACATAATTCAATTCATTCATATGGCTAACTGGTTAGCACTTTACAATTCAACAAACTTAATATGATATGATCGGTATCATGTTACTCGTTTCGTCTTATTGGCACCTAAAATTTGGAGGTGGGAAGATAAAGCAAATACTAAACTTCTTTGATAATTACGAAAAATAAAGCAAGCCATAGTTACTTATATAGTCATAAATAACTTACAGACCAACTTTGAAAAATACATTGCAACGTACGTACATACGACATTACATGATAAAACACAAAAGAGACATCTTCAGATGTCTCTTACACTTTTATTTCACATATATAAGTTATACAGTTTCAAATCTCCACTGTCCATCCCTTGGTATCCTCGACCCGACCCGTCTGGATATCCGTTAACGTCGCAAAGAGCTTTGCAGCCAATGTTTCTTCTCCTGTTTTGAATCCAGCCCTGTGTTGAATATATCAAACAATTCTTTAGTCAACTTATCAACAAAACATAAATCTTGAATTTGAGTAACAACTAACTAGTAGTAAATAGTAACTGTATCAGTATGAGTGACAATTCATATGATAGATAGATATATATATCATATTTTCAAAATAGAAAGATTGAGAGAAATTTTACTTTTTGTCTTTGAAGGTCACGGTCGCGACACTTGTGACGATCGCAGCAGTCCCAGTGCAGAAAACTTCTTCCGAATCAAAAAGATCCTCGATGGGAACAACACGTTCTTCGACCTATTACAACGAGAACCAATTGTCAGTATTAATGATGATGAATATTAGAAGAACATGGACACTATAAAATTATTTGGATCATTAAGAAAATTAATGATTGAAATATTCCAAACCTTGTATCCTAAATCACGAACTAGTTCGATGACACATTTTCGTGTGATTCCGGGCAAAATGGTTCCTGTAAGTGCTGGAGTCGACACAACATTTCCCTATATACAAAATGATCACATATACAGATCTTAGTATCCAGTAAGAATTTAAAATGTCTCTGCTTTATTATTTGTATAAAATTTTACCTTGACGATGAAAACGTTAGATGCAAAAAGTTCTTCGACGTTTTTGCCAGTTGCAGCATCCAAAAACAAAACATCAGAGAAACCTTCTGCTTTTGCGGCTGCCAAGGTTATCCAAACCTTCACAAAAAGAAAAAGAAAAAAACTCCATTACAATCATTTAACTGGACAATCTAAAACAAAACTATGTAAGAAAAAAATATATCAAAATTTGACGTATAGTTTAGAAACATAAAACTTACAGGAGAATAGTTTACGATGCTCTTTACACCACCGGTTCCACTAGAAAAAGCTCGGTGAATCTTATCTTCGACTTTGAGATTCAAACCGGCGTTATCCTAAAGAAGAAAACCCAAAAAANAAAAAAAAAAACCAAAAAAAAAAAAAAAAAAAACGAATTTAGCATGACATTCGCGCTAGCTTTTACAGTTTGAAAACAATAACATTAGAAGAAAAAAATAGTGAGAAGAACAATAACCTTGTGAAAACGTCCAACAGGACAGGCAAACACAGTGAAGGTGTACTCAGGAACCGGAAGTGAGCCAAGAACTGGACCACTCCCAAACAAGATTGGCCTAATATACAATGTTCCTTTCCCAAGAGGAGGTATCTATAATAATTCCCAAAATGGAATAAAACAAAAAGAAACCATTACTAACCATATATATATAATTTGTAACATCTTTAAGCCTAAAGAATGCTTAGTATATATACGTACCCATTTCTTGTTGGCAAGAACAACTTGTTTGACAGCGGAGACGAACTGATCGACGGGGAGAGAAGGCAGGTTAAGTCTGGTGGCTCCGGTTTGAAGGCGGAGACCGTTTTGGTCTGGTCGGAATAACATAATCCGGCCATCTTCGGTTCTGTAAGCCTTCAACCCTTCATATAAACCCTAATCATACCCATACCACATACTTCAGATCACTAGATTGTCTTGCACATGCAACATCAATTATTTTTTGCTCCATTCATTTTTTTCAAGTAGATAAATGATTTTTGTGCATACTTTTTCTTTACTAATACATGTTTTGTGCACTAAAGCATACAAAATTATGATTTTTCTTAGTTAGCTAATCTCTACTACACAAAAGTATTAAGTAAATAAACAAACCTGGCCATAATTAAGAACAGCAGAGCAAGGGCTGAGTTGTAAGTCAGCATAAGGAACAATCTTTCCCTCTTCAAAACTCTCTCCATGCTTGCACTTGGCCACATACATATAATCCGTACGATAAAACCCAAATCCCAACTCGTCCCACTTCACATTCGCGAATTTCTCATCCGAAACACTGAAAATTTTATAAATAATACAATCATCATCATCATCATCATCATCATCATCATAATAATAATATCAAATTATCAGCTACATTTAAAGAACTAATTAGTGGTATTCTTATATTTTTTTCTTAAGTTATACAGAAATATTTTACCTTGTGGGAAGAGGTAGCACTGAAGGAGCCATTGATTTGATGATGCTGTTTGAGTTGAGTTTGCTTTGTGTAAGAAACCTTGTGTTGTCTATCAAGCTTTGGACTGCTTCTCTTTATATAAACGTTTACAAGCTACACCAATTTTTATTTTCTTAAAGAAATATTAAAAACGAAAATAAATAGAGCCACTTTTCACCTTTTTCAATAAATTAAGTTTTATATCCTCAAGTGACGTTAACCCGAACAAATGAAAAAAAAAGAAAAAAATAGGTGTCTTCTTCTGTCACAAAATAAAAATAATATTAGGTTCCAAATAACGATTATATTTATTTTATTACACATTAGATAATTATTTATATAGAGAAATATATTTTACATCTGAAAAATGGAACAAGATTTAGAATGATATCAGAGTTCAACACACTCTATCCAATGATCATGTACAATAACAAATCCGCTCCATCTTATTTGAAATCGATCCAGTCCGATTATGAGTTTATATATCGTTTACGTTTATTATAAATTTTTAGTGTAAATCCATGATAAAAAATATATATGTGATAGTAAATTTTGGTCGGTTGAAAAGTAAACCAATAGGAACTCTAGTTAGATCATAGAATAATCACCACGTGGAGAAAACTTATGTTCCTCGTCACGTGGAGAAAATTTTGAGGTTTCAATTTTGTTTTTGTGTCTGAGGAAAATGGGTGAAAGAAAGAGTGTTTAAAATGTGAATGTGTTCGTAGTTAGGTGGAGGGTTAATGGGTAGGAGGGTAGGTCAAATGTGTATTAGTGATGGATAAAACTTTAAAGAACGTTGTAGATCATTTCTAATATAAAAAGCACATAACTAAATAGTTACTAATGATTCAAGAAGCATCTTCCTACTACGAATGTTTCGGGCAGATCAGCCATATACTTTTCAGATTTTATTATTTTGTGTGGTTAATACATACTTTCAGAAATACGATACTAAAACAAAACAAAGGTGAATACTATATAAATACTAAATACACTTTTTCTTAAATAATCCACATGCTCTTTTTTTTATAGTCATATATTCTAATAACAATCATCTAGATGCTTATGATATTTTGTTTGATTGAAGACATAGAAATAACGTCTATGATTTCTGTAAACAATGCATGATACGATAGTTCAACAATAATGCTTCGTTTTCTTGTAAAAAATATATGGTCTTCTCCGAATTAAAAAAGGACTACAACCAAAATTATGTAAAATGAAATAAAAGTAAATATTACACTAATAAATAAATTTCACAATGAGTTGGATATGTAATCTAAAATGGTTTTGCTACAAGAATTATGATAGAATTAATTGTGTATGCTTAATTGTTTTTTTTTATCCAAAAAAAAAATTGTGTATGAGAAAGTTACATCCTTGGTTGCTAAAAAAATTGTTTATTTATTGGAAAATTTTGGTGCATGATACTTTTAAAAATGTTATTTGTGAAATGTGATTTTTTAATGGTCTTTGTGAATTAGTACATTTTATCTGTTAAATTATTATTATAACCTTAAATTCAGTTTTTGTTTGGTAACAAAATTATAATTCAATTCTAATTCAGATTTAATTTTGATTTGGTTTTGTTTATTTAAATTCATAATTTTTTGTATTTGTAAATTTGTATTTTTGTTTTTAACAAAAGAAAAGAAAAAAAGGAAAAAAATGAAGAATTGAGTACCCAACATCGATTAAAGAGTTTTGACTTGTCTAATTTCGTTTGTCAATTGTCCATGGTATGTATCCATCGTCCATGTTCATTATTCATTGTCCATGGAATGTATTAACTGTCCATGGAATGTATTCATCGTCCATGTTTAATATTCATTGTCCATGAAATGTATCCATTAAAGGTATCCATCAAACACGCCATATATCTATCATACACACTTTGCATCCCATTACACATATCCATCGTCCATGTTTCTTATTTATTGTCCATGAAATGTATCCATTATACATGTGCATTATTAAGTATCCATTAAATGTATCCATCATACACGTCTTGTATCCGTCATACGCACTTTGCATCTATTTCACTGGTTCGTTCGTCTTTTGATCCCACAATAACGATTTCAAAACCATTTTCATTTACCATTTTTTTAATGTCTTTGAGAGATAACGAAATCTCAGAAAAAAACTATGTTAGAAGAGGAGCACGTTGTCACGGGCTCACTCCATGAGGTCCGTGCGACACTCGATACACACATCTGCATACCGAGTCAGCCACTTCCCCATCAGAACACAATCGACTGGTTTCGCCCTGCCTAGGGCTCATCAGGGATACGGCTTCAGTATCCGACCAGTTTGTGCAGGGATGGCCTAGTCCCTTCTTCAAAGTCAGATCCACAATCAGCGACAATCTCCCCAAACTCAACCGGGTCGATCTGCCTAACTCCAAAGGGTCTTTCCAACTCGAAGTCCTGCACGCCCCTTCCTACCGAAGCACAAACCCTGCCAGTCTTAGATGATCCGGAAGCAACATGACAAGTCACGACGTACCGAAATACGGGTGTGACAACGTGATAGGTAAAAAGTGAGATATTTTGATATTTAATTAATTTTTTAAAGAATCATTTGTTTTCTTAAAATATTTCAACTGAATTATTACAATTACGAAAATTTAAAAAGATTTTTTCAAACCAACACATAAACCGATATTATAAAATCAAATCAATTCAAGGCTAAAATTGCCATTATGAAAATAGCTAAATCAAAAATGGCTCATTTCTCCTATTTTGTTTTTTAAAAGCACCTATTGCAAATTAACGTTTGAAAAAGTGCCTCTTTCACCAAATTTTTCTTATTTATTTGAAATTATCTCAAACTACATGCATTCACGTGCTAAAACGGAGAAAAACAGAAAGTATGGGGTCTCTCCTTAACACCACTAAATTTCCCTACCAATTAAAACAAATATAAATGCTTTATTTTAACAAAAAGGAAAAGAAATATAAATGCACTTATATTAGAGAATTTAATTAGAATATGGTTAATCTTTTAAGTAATTACTAGTTTAGAATGTCTCTCATAGACTTACTAGTTTGGTGTTAATCTTTTAACAAAGGACCATTTATCCATATTAGACAACATAATCACAAGAATGCCGTTGTGATTTTAATAAAAATTAAAAAATATATATTCTGATTAAATATTAGAGATTATTATTTAAAAATAATAAAATTGTTATTTAAAAATAATAAAATTGTTATTTAAAAATAATAAAACTGTTATTTCATTGCAAATTATCATTACTAGTTACTACTTACTAGTATACATCTATGAATCAAAACACTCATGTATCAATGCTATTGTGATTTTAATTAAAAAAATTTAAAATAATAAGATTAAACATTTTAGATTATTATTTGAAAATAGTAAAATTGTTATCTCAATGTAAGTTATTATTACTTGTTACTAGTATACATCAAAACTATGATTATACAAAAAAAAATTAAAATCAAAACACCAAACGACTAAACCGTAAACCTAAAATCATATTTATCTAAACACACAGATGGCGACTTGTTCTTCCTCTGATCTTCTCTCCTCTTGTTCTTCCTCTTGTCTTGCATGTTCTTCAGTATCTTGCATTTTTAAACTAGATTCACTTCATAATCCATTGATTGAAAAAATTTGATAAACTATTGATAGAATAAAAACTTTTGAACCAGAGGAGTAATGGCTGCCCATGAGTTTTAGGAGATAAGTTTAGTTATTTTTTCACCTTATATTTAAGTTACAATTCAGAGAAACTAAAAAATTAGGTCAAAATTCGTCTACTTTAATGATAGATTTTTGGATGGGTAACAGATTTATTTGAAAATCTATGAACGCAAATAAAACTGTCACCATTGGCTCAAAAATCTGTCATAACGTTGGAGCTGTTTTTTCCAGACTTATTAGTGTGTTTCAGTAGCAAACTTGTGTATAAATCTGTCGTCACAGAACCCGAAAACAACAAGTCTGTGACCATGAGAAGTGTTAAGTCTGTCGATAGGCAAAACAAATCTGGCAACCAAAAAACAACTCTACTAACCATAAAGAAACTTGCTGTGTCATATCACAGACTTATTAAATAAATCTATCAAGTAAAACAACTCTACCAACTTAAGACATAAATCTGTTGCATCAAACATATCTGTCGTGTCATGTCATAGACTTACTTAAATAAATCTACTAACGAAAATAACTCTATGATCGAATAAAAATCTGTCATCAAGACCACGATAGACTTGTTTCCGGGAGATTAAATTTCCAAATAAATATGTCAATGTTAAAATAAATCTATCACATTTAAAATAAATTTGTCATATCGTGTAACAGATTTGTTTGATGATGTGGCATCTATATATAATAGCACACTCATTTTTAAATGTTGTTGATGTCACCCTATGGTAAAATCTACATTAACGGTCCATAATTCAATTGATGATGTCAAAGCGCGTGTTAATTCAATTTATTTGTAACCTTTTGTTCACCACTTTTTGATATGTCTTTTGGCGGACCTATATATATGTGTTGTTTTCTGACAGTTCCCATATATCTTTCGATTCTTCAGTTTTGTGTGATGTGTAGAAGTTTGTCCATTGTTTTTATTTTTCATCGTTCCAATATTTGTGTTTTATTTTCATATCCCTGTTCTCTTTTATAATGTTCTGATTTGGCGGGTTTTTGGCGATTTGTTTGTCATCTGTAAGTATTTACCATTTATCATTTTCGTTAGTTTGTGCTAATCCTTAGTTTGTTATGCAGTCATGTTGTTTTCACATAGATTTGGGTACTTACTATGTTCTTGTTTTCATCACTTTAAAATTGGTTTTTGTTTTGAACGAAACTTAATTTGTTGTTTTAATTTTTGTGTTGGTCAAAATTTCATGAACGATTTTCTTATTGTCAGTGTTTCATTTACATCATATAAATATTAGTTTGCATCATGAGATGTAGGTTTATTTTGATTTTCCCTGCAAGTTGATTTGATAGACTTATTTTGGCAATGATTTCAAAAACTATTTATTTACTATTGTTCGTTTCCTGCAAGTTTGATTTTGTTTTTATAAATCCTGTTAAGACACGGAGTTGTTATGTTTTCGGTTAAATTATTTTTTGTGGCAATTTTCTTCTGGTGTCCCTGAAAGTTTTGTTTGTGTTTTCGAGCGTGTCTACCATCGCCGGTATTGTATGGCTTGTTTAACGTCTGGTGTGTTCATTACTATGTTTTAAAAAAAAACATATTTGATTAGTTCTACACTTGTTATTGTATACGCTTTTCAGTATTTTGAATTTAGTGTAGGAGTTTTTGGCCTCTTAATTTTATTGATGATTGTCTTTTTAATATATTTTTCATAGCATTTTTTTGTATCTTTTGCTTTTGTTTCAGTTTTTCTACTAAGTCGTGTTTGAACTTTTATGTCTGGTGCGGAAAAGAACATAATTTCCAAATTTATTAGAAAATATAAATTATCTTTTTTTATGAAGTGTTTTGTTTGTTTGTTTTTCGTTAAAAAAATATGCATACAGTTTTTGAACGGCTGTAAATACTTAAAATTTTGATATAATGGTTCATACTGAGCGTGATAAT
The DNA here is from genome assembly GCA_900406295.1 of Aurinia saxatilis. Taxonomy (NCBI): domain Eukaryota; kingdom Viridiplantae; phylum Streptophyta; class Magnoliopsida; order Brassicales; family Brassicaceae; genus Aurinia; species Aurinia saxatilis. Next base: position 29,093 of record OVAP01000291.1, on the reverse strand, counting down.
GCCATAGGGCGCTCGCTTATGTCATGTTTTTTTCCTAAATAAAAAATTTGATCCAATGTTCAAAATGTTTTACGTATCCAACGCTCTAAAATTTTTAGTGATAACTACCATTTTAACGTTAAATAAAAAAATTGAAAAGGTGTCATGGAAAAATTGCGTTTATTTTCTCATAACTGCTTCTCTCCAACCATTGACCCCTCTTGATTCTATACAAATGTTTTCACAGTGGTAGAATCATTATCTGTCTGAAAAAAATTCTTTCTTTTCTCTCTTTAATTTATTCAATTTCACTCATTTTCACACACAATTTGGTTTTGGTTTCGTGCACTATTTTTCGCAATTCGGCATCTGGGTTTTGGGAACCGACTGATCTTTTCTGGTAGGGGTGTTCAATCTGGTCAAACTGAATTGAACCGATCCGAACCAAACCGAAATAATTAAGTAATATGGTTTGGTTATGGTTATACCATATTAACTATATGGATATGATTTTATAAAAACCATGGATATAAGCAGAAAAACCAATTAAACCGAAAGAAACCGATACTTCTGATATATCAATAAATATTCTATATATACTCTCCTATTATGGATATAAATTGCAAGAATCCTAGCTGAAAATAGTATATAGAATATAATTTTACTGTTAAAATTGTAATGAAGTTCTTATAAATATAAACTATAAGAAATCTTAACTAACGTTAACTCCATTATCAAAAATTATTGCTTCACTATATTTTTTTTTCTATGTAGTTAGAGATAAAAATAATCAGGGTTACTGCCGAGTTTTGTTTATATACCATATGGCTTTTGTGTACGATCTGAGGAAACGAGAGATAACGATTGATATGAAAATTGAGCGAGTTAAATAATTTTATTTTCAATTTCTATTGATATACTTTTGAGATTTTAAGCTTTCATTAAGTTTATTACTTATTATTTAATGTTAGAGAGAAATGTTCTTATAGTTTGGTTGATTTTAATTATTATTAATTATATTATAGCTGAAATCTACATAAATTGAAACGAAAAAAAAAAAAAACAAATATGGTTTTCAGTTAAAAACCGAATAAAACCAAAACCGAAGATATACAAACCGAACTGAAACCGAAATAGATATGGTATCAATATGGTAGCTAAATCTTAGAAATTGGTAAACCGAAAAACTGAAAAACCAAACCGAAACTGGATTGAACACCCCTATTTTCTGGTGTGGAAACGGACGATCAGAGAGGAGTTTCCTCTGGTATTTGGTCATAATTAACTAGCGTCAAAATCCGAGGTTTGGTTTCTTTTTACAGTTTCTCCAATGACCTTTTGATGTTTGTTATTGCAATTTGTTGATGGGTTTGCGTTTTTGGTCTCTGGATTTGTCTCATTTTTTTAAATTTTGGGAGAGTAGGGTAACGAAAACGGATTTGATGAGAAAAATTAATTGGGATTGAAACGGTAGAATCCAAATTTTGTTTGGGGCATTCAAACAATAAAGTTGCCTAATATCTATTTCGTATTTCGTCTTCTTCCACTTGCCTGCAACTTCTATTCAAGTATGTTTGCTAGTTTCACAATTGCTTCTCTTATATGGTTTTATTTTGATTCAATCGTCGTTTCACATTTTTAACTTGAACCTTTCTTCATTTTAGATTCACTAGATAATAATTTATTGGGAAATCTCTAAATCGTCAAACTGTCTATATTAACCACATTATTTTGAAGCAGCCTCGATGATTTGAGTTTTACAAAGGATGCGATATTTTATCATTGTATTTTTATATCCATGAGTTTTTATTTCAGATTTGTGTCTCTCTTTGAAGAATTATGTTTGTATAAACTTGCATTTAAAGATTTAAAAGACTCTTCTCTTTCTTTTTGTTCCTTCTCACGAGTAGAATTATAGGTTTCACAAGTGAGAATTGAATCTCTCTACTCTCACGCTCTTGTTCAATGGGTTCTTGTTGGATAAGTGAAAATCCATCACAGACTCAAAATCTTGAACGATTCACTAATTCCAAAGACGCTTCACTCTTCCCGTACACGCTTCTTGGATTAAGGTATTCCAATCTAGTGAATTATGGTCTGATTAACACATTATGGCTTAGTAGTATGTGAATAATTGAATTATTGGTTAATGGGAACTACTATATAGAAAGAAAGAGCCTCTGTTTCACGAACCAACGGCCAAAGGAAATAATATAGGAGCCGCGGTGAGATGTGTCCTTGGTAAGAGTCTTGAGGACTTTGGTACTCATTATCATCAGTTTGTTATATACTTTGTTGTATCAAGAAAGCTCAAAGGAAGCAGAAATTGTATCAGTAGGAGAAAGATCTGGACAAGGAAAAGGATAGTAATTTGAATATAAAATCGTTAGCACGAGAGGAGGAAGGAATATGTTTTTCTCATCTGCGTTTGTGAGCTGTATGAAGGTTTTCTGTTAAGTACGAGATGGATGTCGGAACAAGTTCTTCACTTCTTTGATTGTCTCTCACATGACAATCCCAACTAAAAACCATGTATGGCTAGAGCCAAAAGATTTTATGAATATATGCATTTTTTTTTTTTTTGTCATCAACGATGTATGTATACGTACATTGTTGAATATTGTACAATTATATTTTATACTAAAATGGTAAGAAGAAGCACAACTGGAAATATTTTGTTACAAAAACATTCTAAGTTAACCAAAACCATTATTGAACCGTCTTCCATACGGCTTTAACCAAGTCCCATCTACCTTTTTCAATATTGTAAGCCATATCATCTCTTCTCACACTTCTCATACGGAACTTTACAATTTGGGATAAGGTATTTGTGCAAAGATAATGCCACTGGGAACATTTTCAATTGGAAATCAATACTGAAAAAAACACTAACAAGCGAGACAGGGAGAACTTGAAAATGGATTATGTTTCAGGACATGGTCGTATCGTACACATCTCATCTATCAAGTATGCTCTTTCTCAGGGCCCATCTGATGTTAATGAGGATTGTATATTATACTATTATATATAGTAATAGTTCCTAAACGTCAAATATATAAAAAACCATTACCACCCAATTATGTTTAAAATTAATTGCTCAATCTATTTCCAACATATGATTTTTGTTAAGTTTTTATACATTTTTATCAATTATTACGATAAATTGTTCAAAACAAGTTACCATCATTTTATCATTGATTATTAATAATATTTGTTAGTTGATATTAGTTGAGAAATGAATGTGTAAATTATGTGTGTTTATTTATTATGAATTGCAATACTTATCCACTGTTTTTAGTAATAATTCGTCTTTACAATCACTTTCAAACCAAATATGCGTATATCATTGTCTCTAACATGTTTACAAAGCATTAAGGAACTGAGGCTTTCCGCGTGAATAGGAGATATAGCCTTGAGTAGTTTCACAAAGCCCGAGTTAAGATGTTTGCCTTGGGCGTTACGAATAATCCATCCCGAAGGTGTGTAGCCCAACATACTTTGAAACCACTATCAAAATTAAAATTAACAAATTCCAATGGGGGAGGAGACCAACGGAAATGTGGATCACGCATTATCCCCTGTTGTTGTTGACCTGGTGAGTTATGATCCATTACGGTTGCTTGTAACCATTCTTGTACATCTTGATAACATAGATTAACTGTTTTTTTAGATGTATGTTGTCGGCGTTTAGACAACAAATCATTCCGAGAAGTCCACGTTCACCAAACTATCCAAAAGGGCATAAGCCTTAAATGTTGTTGTAGAGTAGTAACAGATTGTAACTGAATTAGTCGGCTGATATTTTCCTCTAGTGAATCACTCGGAGACAGTAGTTGTGGCCATGGAATCCCGGAAGTTCGTGATATTTCTTGTGAGGAATGACATGTAAAAAGCAAATGGTTAATAGTTTCATCGTGAAGTCCACATTGTTGACATATGGGACTAATATTCACCATCCGTGTACGAAGTCACGTTGCTGTAGGAACAGCACCAAATAAACATCTCCAAAAGATATGTTGTAATTTAGGTGGAATATTAAGCTTCCAAGCAGCTTTTTCCAATTCGATGGAACCATTAGGCGGGACAATTGGTGGCAAATCAGTAGAATAGTGTGTTTCAAACCAATAGCCTGAGCGAACAGAGTACACGAGGTCTTTTGTGTGGAACCAAACTTTTGTATACGTCAGTTTATGTTGGGATAATAGGATCTTTTCAACCAGATGGACATCGTGTGGATGAATATAATGCTGAATAGCCAGAGAGCTCCATTGGCGTTGTGATGTAGTCCAGAGATCACATACCCGGAGTTGGGGATCTTGAGGTATCCCTGGTCGGAATCTAGGAGGTATCATAGGTAGTGTATGCATTGCAATTCTATTATGAATTTATTACTCGCTTATTTTTCATTTAAATATAAAACTCGGGCCATGAAATGGTTGTAATGAAATACTATAAGGTGTTGGAAAACTAATATGTATCAATTATATAAATCTATAAATTCTTTTATTTTTTAAAGCATATGTTATCTTATCATTAAGCGAATGATGTTTGTGTCAAGTAACTTATGAAATAATTTTGTAATAAATTTTCTATTAAATAATATATTTTAACAAAACGAAGTTTGATAAAAAGAAATATAATTTCATAATTTGAATTGATATAGCATAGAAAGTACATATTTGTAATATGCATTGATCATACCACTTGCATGGATTGTCACATAAGTTTATGTTTAGCAACGAAAATTTGTGATGCTTACCATGATCCCTAAAATAAAACAATATAATATATGAAATATAACAATGCAATAATCAAAGCATACTACAATAATTAAAATAACATAATATAGTTCTTATAAATTTTAGTGCTATGAATTTTTTTTTAAAAAACTCTATTTATACTCCTAAAAAGAGAATTGATTGTTGGTATTTTCCATAAATTTAGGGTTAAATTCGGTATTTAAAGTCAGAGGTTATACTGAAAAATGAAAACAACAACTAATTTGAAACAAAAAATTAACTTTAAAACAACAACTAATATGAAACTCAGGGTTGACCAAGACAGAGAGGGGAAAATATGTTGGTAATGGTTCGTCATTATCTTAATGTCTCCTACTATCAAGAGGAGATGAAGGAATTATTTGAATCATCACCACAATCATAGTCTCTTTTGACATATTCTCTCAAAAATGAAAAATATGCCTCCATTGGACCTGATCGAGACCTTGGACCCGATGGAATGTCTGGTGCTTTCTACCAACATTATTGGGATATCGTTGGAGATGCGGTAATTCAGGAGGTTCAAGATTTCTTTTCACTCGGCATGGTTAAGTGTCCACTTAACACCACCAATATTGTGCTTATTCCAAAGATCAATAATGCAAATCATTTACGCGAATATCGACCCATCCGTTTATGCAATGTCGCATATAAAGTCATATCCAAAGTTTTTATTGTGAGACCTCAATCATTCGTCGATTCTATTATTTCTGAAACGCAATCCGCATTTATTCATGACTGTCATATAAGCATTAATATTCTAATAGCCCATGAACTAACACACGCCTTGAAAGCTCGCATACGACAATCAAAGGCTTATATGGCAGTCAAACCAACATAGTAAAACAATGCATGCTCTTGGTTTTACTCTATTCGGACGATTTCGATTATGTTGTGTGTTCGGTCTGTTAGTTATTCGGTTCAGATTAATGGTTTGTCTTGTGGATTCATCACTCCACATAAAGGTCTACGCCAAAGAGATCCTTTGTCTTCATATGTGTTCCTTTTATGTGCTGAAATTCTATCTTAGAAACTTGTCCTTGCTCAAGATTTGTATAAACTTATGAGTTTATCTATTAACAATAGCGGACCTCAGGTAACACATATCATCTTTGCCAATGATTCTTTATTTTTCTATAAAGCTAATGGTAAGGAAAGCCACAACCTCACTCATATTCTTGACGCTTACAAAGCGATGTCTATCCAATGTGTAAGCTACTCTAAGTCATGTATCTTTTTTTGGTTTGTGCGTTCCATTCCCATCAACCTTTAGTGCACCGTAATACCCGTATTACTAATATAGGTGGTTGTGGAAAGTATCTTGGTCTTCCTGAACAGTTTGGATGAAAGAAAAAATNTTTTTGTCAACAGCATGCAACATGTATTAAGTTGGGTTCGAACCCATGCGGTTTAAACAATGGCAGAAAGCGTTTATCTTGGTGTGGTTAGCGTATATCTACATAGTCACATTAAAGAGACTATTCATTGTTGCTTTATTAAGTCTATGGCAACATATGATTGGCTCAATTTCATTCCCGCTTCTGAGACATATTTTTTGGAACCGGTGGCATCTGACCATAGGCATCTTGGCATTTCATCTATTTGGACGAAATGGATTATGTTGTGTGTTCGGTCTGTTAGTTTTTGGGTTTAGATTAATGGTTCGCCTCATGGATTCATCACTCCACTACGCCAAGGAGATTTTAAGTCTTCGTACGTGTTCCTTTTATGTGCTAAAATTCAAACTGAAAAAAATTTCCTTGCCCCAATAAACTTACGGGTTTATATATCAGCAATGGTGGACCTCGGGTAACGCATGTATTTTTTGTCGCTGATTTTTTTTTTTTTTTTTTTGTAAAGCTAATAGTAGGAAAAGTCACAACCTCACTCACATCCTTGACTTTTACGAAGCGATGTATGGCCAATGTATAAACTACTCTAACAATCTTATTAGATACGCCAAGGAGATCCTTAGTCTCTGTACGTGTTCCTTTTATGTGATGAAATTCAAACTCAATAACTTGTCCTTGCTCATGATTCCAATAAACTTACGGGTTTATATATCAGCAATGGCGGAACTCAGGTAACGCATATATTTTTTGTCGATGATTTTTTATTTTTTAGTAAAGCTAATGGTAGGGAAAGTCGCAACCTCACTCACATCCTTGACTCTTACAAAGTGATGTGTGGCCAAAGTGTAAATTACTCTTAAAATCTTATTAGGTACGCCAAGGAGATCCTTAGTCTCCGTATGTGTTCCTTTTATGTGCTGAAATTCAAACTCGAAAACTTGTCATTGCTTAAGATTCCAATAAACTTATNATGGTAGGGAAAGTCGCAACCTCAGTCAAATCCTTACGAAGCGATGTGTGGCCAATGTTTAAACTACACTAACAATCTTATTAGATACGCCAACGAGATCATTTGTCTCCATACGTGTTTATTTTATGTGCTGCAATTCAAACTCGAAAACTTGTCCTTTCTCAAGATTCCAATAAACCTACGGGTTTATATATCAGCAATGGCGGACCTCGGATAATGCATATATTTTTTGTCAATGATTCTTTATTTTTTTTTGTAAAGCTAATGGTAAGGAAAGTCGCAATTTCACTCACATCCTTGACTCTTACGAATCGATGTCTGACCAATGTGTAAACTACTCTAACAATTTATGTAGCGGTTAGTTGTTCATCTTATAATTTTATTATCTAGGAATAAAGTGTCAAACACGATTTATTTATCACTCAAGCATTTTAAAATCAACTGATTCTATATTGTAAAATCATAGATAAAAGTTATTAAGACATATTCTTGGTTTAGTTGTGGTGATGTGAAATATATATTTGCATTCTAGAATGTAAGTGTTACAACATATTAGTTAACCTAACACTATGAAGATCTATTCATTATAACATCTTATACTTCTTTAGTCTTTAAAATTTCAATTCAATACTTGATAACAAAAAGTTTCTAAAACAATAACAAACACTTTAAGATCCATACAAAAAAAAGAAATTTGTGATAATAGACACCGTCACAGTTTGACATATTAAAATATTTTAAAAAAGCAAAAACAATATAGACTAATAGACATAAGTATAATAAATATCGATTTTTTTTAACCTAACTTTATACATAAATTGGTTTCTATGCATGAATTTTTTATATTAGACTCCACTTTTCTGCGCGTTCCAATCCTAGTTTAAAAATAATAGTATTTCTGTAAATATATTTTCAGTGAACGGTAATATAGGTATGAGAACCTAAACTAGTAATTAACAAAAGATTTGCACCATTCTAATAATTTTACAACAAATTGACCCTATTATAAGTATTTTACTCCAATAAATCACCCCTTTATATAATTATTACAGCCACAAGAGCTCTAGAAAAAACATGTCCTTGAAAATCCTATTAGTAGTCGCAGTAATGGTGATCATTTCTTCATATGGCGAAGACCTTAATTAAAAATATGCAAATGTTGGACCAAAAGCAGCCCCCAAATTACTTGAAACCACGAATTTCTGTTATTTGTTTGGACATCCAAAGTTGAAACACATAAGATGTTCCCTGATTAAATACTCTATGCTTGTCTTTTTAGCCTAAATTAAGCAAATAAATACATTTTAAACGAGATCCACGACTTGATTCACTGCTGCAACGAAGGCGCCTTCAGATTTTGCGTAAATTCATGAGAGTTTAGCTTCTCATTCATCACTCTGAATTTCTCTTTAATCCTCTTTATCTGTCCAAAACATGAAAACAAGCTATATTAACATAAAGTTGTCTCATACTTCGTTATACATAGAGGACTTAGTTTTCCTACAGAGTTTCAGTGATATGATAATAAGATTCAGTGTTTTAACTTGGTTTACCCGTCTCAGTTCGATCTCCGTACTCCGTTTCTTTTGATCAAGTGACTGCCGAAGATTCGTGATGTCGAAAATACTATCCAGGTCGTCTTCAAATGCGTTTTCCAACTCTTCCCGAAGAAGAGCCGGTAACTTATCGACAATGGGCATTAGAAGAAAACAGTTGAACTGCAAAAAAAAACGGAAACACAAACTTAATTTTTTTAAGGAAAATTATATAAAAGCAAGAACTCGAGTAAGTCCAAGTACGAGCAAACCTTTAACTCAGCTGAGGCTAGAAAATATTCTCGTATGCCCTGGAATATCTGTTGGACCAATGCGTAGACAAGTCTCTCAGAGGAAGGAGCAAGCTTCCGGTTCCAAAGCGTGCTATCTAGAAGATCAGCCAACCGCATTTCTGTTGTTTGAATACTGGAACCTGAATCGATGTTTGATGCGAGATGGCTTAGCTTTACATCTGATTTCGACTTTGTGTCTGTTGCGCCGCTAGGTGCATCTTGGGGAAGACTAAATCCGAGGGGATTACCTGCTGTATTAAGTTGCTCTGATACGCCAAATGAGTCCAAGAATTGACGTAGGCCAGCTCGGTTCTACATAACATTGAAAGAGAAAACTACCAGATTCAGAACAGTTTTAGATCTGATGTTAATTCGATGTGCACACAACTAAATTCAATTGAAGTAGAGCTATGAAGCTGTTGCAGTGACCTTGTTGTGAAGAGACCACGTAACATAGCGAGTCGTACTTGCTAAATCCTCCATGCATCTACAAATTAGTATAAGAACCAACGGGAGATTAATAACTATAGCTCACCGGAAGGCAGGTAGGATGCACCGGAAAATTAAATTATGAACAACAGACAAGTGCAGTAGCTAGAAATAGATTTACTTGTCACGACATGATTTTTCTGTGGACTCCACAAAACTGTTGAAAGCTGAAGCAACCCGCTTGAGAAAAACCTCGTGCCCACTTAAGTACTCACCTTCTTTCTATTCAGAGTCAAAACATGTATTAAGCAATATTTCCAGGAATTATAAGTAAGAGACCATCAAACCAAAGAAAGCAGTGAGACCTGGAGAAGATATACAGAAATTGGAAGCAATCTCTTGAGAATGTGTAGAAGCCTTGCCCCTATCTAAACAAAAAAAAAAAAAAAGGAATTGAGAACTGAAAGCACTTTCTGTATGGAATGATAAACATGCTAAATACAAAGTTTCTGTAGCAGAACACGATCTACCCAATCACTCTTAAGCACAAATAAAACTGTAACAAGTCCAAAACTGAACGGTAGTATGATTCTATTATAAATGTTAGATTTCAGTATTTCCTATCATTTATAACTAAACTAAATACCCAAAATGTTCGCCATCCTTCAGAAATAAAGAACAAAATAGTACATATATCTTTTTACCTGATGAAGGAAAGGTTCAAAAGTGTCACGAGCCTTTGCAACTGCTATAACGCAAGCTGTTCTACAACCGCAAGTAAGGAAAATAAAAAGAATAAGAGGTCTATGTTAAACATGAAAAAATATCGCAGGACAGATTAAATACTTCAAATGGGTTTGAGTGTAAAGCAAATATAAATCAGAATTGTGTTGCATCTAAGCCTATGATACCTGGAATAGTTTGTTCCATCATGTATGTCTTCAACTCCACATGCATTCACAATTTCCTCCCTTGTTATTGGGGGACACTTGATAGCACCCACTAGAAAACGGAACTCAGCCATTGCACGATGATACTGTGCACCCCCATAAAGACGCATACCTGCATTCTGTAAATGGCAAATAATGTGGTTATGTTGCCTTATAACTCTTGAAGGTGGAATGGAGCATCTCTTTCCTTGTGCTCCAAAAATATCTCCAAAAACATTATTCTTTGGCTCATATTTTCATCCAGTCAAAAAATTTCAATCATATTTTTTCCCATGTAGAAGGACAAAACAAATAGATTTTTAAGACTACGCCCAGATTGCTGCAATGTAAACAATTTGCCGCTTAACGCTTACTGGTATTAGCTTATGGGGGAACTGGAGACCATCAGTACCAACAAAAGATCCTCCTTGTGTCCTTTCATCTTGCAATGTTTCACCTGAAAAAACATCATGCTGAATTATTAAGCATCAAACAACCCAACATAAAGAGAAACTCGTTATTAAAGATGCATCTGCAAGCAACCAAAGTATCATGACTAAATGGTTGATTGATTACAAATTTACAAGTGATGAAGTGGAGTTGAACGATATGCATTTTAGCTATTCTGATGATGCAAAAGTCCAATTCCACAACCACAAACAAGAAAAATTAGTGCCAAAGAAAACTGAATGGTAGAGAGCAGAGAAGTAACATTACCAAATTTATCTGGAGGGGCCACAACTGTTCCTTTCAGTAACAGTGACAACTGGTAAAGAAAGTAAAAACAGAACAGGTGAGAAAACCCAACACTGATCAATACGTCAATCAGAAAATATGTGCATAGGTAGCAAGTTTGAAGTCTTAAGGGCTTCAAACGAGACAAATTTCTAGTAATTCGTAACTAGTAGCAAATCCTATATATCATCTACTCACTACTCATTAAAAAGATGTTATGGAGTAGTTTACCAAATAAACATGTTGTAATTATACAAAACTATTATTCCACAAGTTCAGATGCAGATGATAAAGTATGCCAAGCAATAATAAATTTTGTGAATCAAACTGTGCTTTACAGAAACCTTCGTTAAGAAGAGATCATGGAAAGTCCTGCCTCTCTCTTTGAGTTTGGCTTCATCTAAAGAGCTGCATTGAAAGGAATGAAAATTTGAACATCAACGAGTTATATCTTTCTTTAATCAGACGAGAAAAACTAAAGTACGCAGAATCAATTAGACATTTTCAGACAAAATAAAGAGCTACCTAAGTTCCTTGCTAACAATATCCAGCTTTCTGACTGTACTGCGATACTCCTTCCCTAAAAGTGGAATGATTAATGGAACACTCTCTTTGTACCTGGAAACAGAATGACATCAAGAATGCAACAAAAATATAAACTATAGAGGAAAACGAAGCTGAAAAATCAGAGAGAAGAAAAACCGGTCATACCTTTTCCAGAGTAGTTCTTCCAGAAACAACCTCAGTTTACTGACGCCAATCCTATTCTTTTCCTGCTTTGTCAGCACACGGCCCAACTTCTTCTCTAAAGACGCAATGTCTTCGATTTCCCTAAGTGACACAGCCTGCGGTAAGAACTATGCACAGTTTAGAATTCATGAAAACCTAGGAATCAGACAGCAGAGTGTAGACCTGTTTGAACTCGTCATTAGACTTATAAACTGAATCCTGTGCATAGCCAACTCTTCCCGAAGGCACAGACGTGAAAAAGGGTGAATCACCCAATAAGGAGCTGTCAAGTGCGCTTGCAGGAGGTGAAAGGAAAACTTCCACATCAGACGAACATGAGAACTGAGGGATTTTGGTGTCAAGCTTTGTGGAAACAACAATTGTCCTAGAAAGCTCAGGATCAACCTACATAAAACAAGAACAAAAATATAAAAAGAACAAATAAAGGTAAGTTTAAACACAACAATGCAGTTACAACAAGACTCATACTTGCATCACCACTCTTCGAGTAGTTGCAATGCTCCAATCACTACTATCTTCAAGACATAAAATGATGAACTCTTTGTGTTGCATTTTTGCTCGCACTAAAGCTTCCACAGCCCGTGCTTGAACCTAAAAAAAAAACAAGCAACCACACTCAAACCAAGCAAAAACCAAAACCATTCAAATCAGCTTGAAGCCAACCTGAAGTGCTCGGTTCTTCAGCCCCGGTGCAGGAGCTATAAGTCCAGGTGTATCAATGATGGTAAGATTGGGGCAATACTTATACTGCACTTTCACAATAATCTCCTTAGAAGAAAATGGACACGCCTCTTGCTCTAACCTCATATTCTCAGCTTCAATATAAGCCTAAACACCCAAAATCATATCATCACATTCGTCACAATTTCTCAGAATCAAGCAATTGAAGTAAATAAACAACAAACACCTGAATCTGCGAGAGAGATTTGGGAAGAGCAACGGAAGGATCATCATCAGATCCAAGATGACAAACCGGGAACTGACACTGAGGATCGTACTTCATATGAAGAGTAATCGGCCGGCGAGTCTTAGTCCCGCCACCGACGTGGTTAAACTGAAACCCCATGAGAGCTTCCACGAGCGCGCTTTTACCATCCGTCTGCTGTCCAACGACAAGAACCGCCGGTGCTTCGAACGGCGTCTCTAACTCCTGAGCCAAAGCGTGTAACTCGTTGTACGCTTCGTAGAGACTGTATCTCTCCTCAATTGCCGCCTCCGCCGCCACAACTTCGTCTTCCTCCTCCGTCACCGAATTCGACATTGCTTCTTCGTAGATGAGCAGAAGAAGAAGACGAGTGTGTGTATTTCAATTTTAATATTTGTTTGTTTTTTCTGTAATCGCACACGCGTATATACGGGCGCGTGTAGATAACGTAGTAATAGTTCTCCGCTAAATTAAATAAAAAGAGCGCGTAAGGAGAATAAAGAAGATTTAATTCTTCTTGTGTATTTAGCTTTACCAATAGGATTTCAGATAAATAGTTGTATATATTCAAATGTTATCGCAATGAGATCACTACTTTTTATGTGATTAGCGAATGAGAGATAAGATGGCGACCGGAACGAAACTATATGATTGAAATTTAAATTGGGATAGTGATTTTTTATTATTATTGTAAAGGAAATGAGAAAAAACTAGTGAGTGTGTAATGTTTTGAATCTAACAAAACTGCATCTAGAAGCCAAAAGGAGATTTAGTCCGGCTTCCTCCTTCACCGTACTGCTCGTTCCATTTTCTTAATTCGTTCATCGTTGTTGCATCATATGCTACAGACGGACTTACCTGCAATTACATTTTAACGTGATGCAATGCTGCAAACAAAAGAAGAAACATACACAGCAATGTTATTTATATTTAACTTTAGACATTGTTGATACAATACCTTAGCTTTAGACTGAATGAAGTCGTCCAAACTTAGAGGCCGTAATTCAGGAGATGCATTCGCAACCGAATCCTAAGGAATCAATATCGAGTGAGTACAGAATGGTTTTCTGCAACAAAAAAAAAGTTGAAGAAAAAATCAACATACCTTGTTTTCGTCCTGTAACAATTCTTGAACAGGTCTGTATGCAGCAGCGATGCATAGATTCTGCAAGGTAAAAACCGCAAAACAAAGTATTGAATATGAGAACTTTTAGTGCCACATAGTGCAGGGACTCGAACTTGTTGATATAAGCCCAAATAAGCTAACCTTTAGATCGCTTCCTGAATATCCTTCGGTTTCCTTTGCAAGTTTCTCAAACTCGAAATTTGTTTCAAGGTTTTCTGGAGTCAGAAATATCTTCAAAATCTTCTGCCGGTTTTCCGCATCTGGTAAATCAACATATATCCTGAATAACAGAAGCCCCGAGAAAAAACAAAACTCAGCTAGACAAATATTCATGCTGTCCTTATTGCAGTCAATGGTTTTACCATGACTAAAAATGTTCCGAAGGAAAAACTGAAAACTGGATCCGTGTTTTACCGTCTTGGTAGACGACGAATAACAGCATCATCAAGATCAAATGGTCTGTTGGTGGCACCAAGAATGAGGATCCTTTGGCTATCTTTTGATCTGAGCCCATCCCAAGCTGCCATGAACTCATTTCTCATTCTTCGGGTTGCCTCATGCTCGAAAGCACCACCACGAGCGCCCAACAAACTGTCAACCTACCCAGCAGCAGAAAGAATTATTGTCAGGCCTCTAAAAGTACGTTTTACCCATCACAGAACTATACCTCCTGAAAGCAATAACCAAAATAGAACAGGGATATCGATAAAGATAAACATTTTCTCACCTCATCAACAAAAATAATAACCGGTGCTAATTTGCTTGCAAAGGAGAAGAGAGCCTTTGTGAGCTTTTCTGCATCTCCAAACCACTGTGCCAAACAACGGACCATGTTGACATTGTCAGAACCAATCAGATATGAAAGCGGAAAGATATTAATTGTGTTAACCACTATTTCAAGTGCGCCCTAAAAAATTTACAATCGGCATTAACCACATTCACTATTTGAAGTCATGCAGATATTCTCGCCATTCATTTAAAAATGTTTAGGAAGGGAGTTTATAGTGGGACTATCAATGTAACAATGCCACAACATGTGTTTAAGGTTCCATGTACCTTCGACGTAAGTGTTGAGCCAGTTATGCTAATGAAGTTTGCCCCAGCTTCTGTTGCAAGCGCCTTGGCAAGTAGCGTTTTACCCGTCCCAGGAGGCCCAAAAAGCAATATACCTTTACATGGCTGGAAAAAAGACTCACGCTATGAGAAAAATCCAACTGAGAAAAAAGATATTTCCATTGGAAAGAAAATCATGATAGGTATATAACAGAATGTAATACCCGCAATAGATTTCCACGGGTGAAAAGCTCTGGCCTTCTCATGGGAAGAATAACCAACTCATTTAGTGCCTTCTTCACATGTTCAAGAGCACCAATGTCATCAAACTTGACCCCAATTTCACCAGGAGCAACCACAGCTGAGACAAAATTGCTTTCATACTCATCCTTTGCAATAGTCTGCAAAAACCAAAATCTCTGTTAGCCTCATTATTTCTCACCATCTGTTCTCCAGACTACCAAAGGGGAAAGAAGTTAGACCTTTAAGTTATGTGAGGGTTTTCGAGAAACATCTTCTTGTTCCTTTAATCTTTTAACTGCAATCTCAATGCTTCAAAAGAGGAAAATGATACTAAGATAAAATAACGGATAAATCATATACCCCAAAGATATATAGACAACCATGTCATTACCTTTCACGAGGCAGAATCAGGCGGCCTTCTTCAATCGATGGGCTTGGACAAGAAGATAAATAGTGGTTTTTGGCCCAGCCAATAACTTTCTCGGCTCCTGCAAATAAAAATGAAGCAAGTTTCTGAGCTCTCTTGGTCACAACATAAGTAATTGTTCTTCATCACAAAAAGAAAATGTTAAATTAAATGATTGCATCAAATAAGAGAGTGACAGAAAATCAACATCAATGACAAGGACTGCATCCTATTTCAACTATATATAATCACAATAGTAACTAAAACTATTCAAGAAAACATGACAATCAGATCAAGGGGAATTTAAAAGATCTAATCATAGCAGTCTCTCACCACCCGGATTCTTGCCATTATAGTAACACACATAACATATAGTAAAGGCGAGATTAATATCCTTGGTCGGAAACTTTGTCCATACACAAGACTGCTAAGACATAACATGACTGCTAAAATAACGAGCAAAAACATACATAATAAAACAGGTATTTCATAGGAGTTACACACTTTGCTTGGTCAATATCACGCCATCGGTATTCACTTGATACAAGTCTGTGCATAATAACTCGTTTTCCTCAAGCGCCTGGGAAAAAGTTCTCAATGTGTCAGAATGATTATGACAAGATCACAAACTAAATCAATTTTTCCACCGAGATTTAATCTTTAGATATATACACCTTAAGTAGCTCATTTAAATTGCTTCGTGACATCACAATTCTTCTATCTTCGCCAAGTTGTTTGTTGAATACTACAAGGGATTCTTCTTCCTGTACCAAAAAACAGAAAAGAAGAAACAAGTACAGCATTGATAAGCAAGATATGCGAAACTAAGAAATCTCAAGAAGTAGATAGGAGACCACCACGGATGATTGATGCCTAAAATGAAAGATAAGGCTATTATCTATAGAACGGGAAAGCAGTCTCGGATATGTGGCCATGGATTGTTGATGAATTTAATCTTGTCTCTACTACGACTTGGAAGTTTATGTATTTTTCTCATATATCAAAGTCAAAAGTATTTAAATAGCTTCGGACTATCCCCTCATGTTGGCAACCTTAGAGGATTAGCAGTGATAATAAACATTATTTAATTCTGACTTAGGTATGACTACACAACCAAATCCATGTAAAAGATGATCAAAAGTACATACATAAGGCGTACCTTAGGAGGTAGTAGGTTCATAACATTACTGAAGAGCTTGTATATCTCATCATTATCTTCTGAATGTTTTTTCCCAGTCAATCCCTCAGTAAGGCGCTGCAATGGGAAGGGCTGCAAGACAAAGGCATCAAGTTTTAAAACTTTGGAAACAAACTTGAGAATGCAGAGGCTTAAAATTATTAAGTGCAGACAAAAATGGAAGTGTTGTAATGTCGAAATGGTGAAGCTAAGCATGCTGGCTCTACAATCAGATTCTCTTGCACATGTGAAGCTAATTTGACCAATGCCAGGACGCATTGTGTGCAAGATGTCGAATGCTTGATTGTGACATTACAGATACATATAAGACCACAAGTTTTTAGAAAGTGTCACAACAGGAAAGTACTCAGACTCTAAAATTCTAATTTCTATCACCAAAACTACTTTTATGTTTAGCTAACATACCAGTTTTGCAAGGCGGCCAAAGTTTGGAAGGATCATTGTCTGTTCGCAAACAAAACATAAAAATGAAAAAAAGATTTATTTACTGATCACTAACAAAGGACAAGACAATGAACAAAGACACGTGAGAAGGCTTACGAATCTCCCTTTCTCTTTTGAGCCTGCTGCAACCTTGTTCTGCCCGCATATCAACACAACAGGACCTTTCAATTTATCAAACGTTTCCTGAAGTTTTTCTACAAACTCCTTTCGCTTTGACTTAGGTACAGCTCTAGACAACCACTGCGACGAGTCTGGGAAATAGACAATTATTGGTTGCATAGACTGCAAAACCTACAAACACATGAAAATAATGGAATAAAGTGAGACAAAAAATATAGATACTAATAACAAGGGCATAAGAAGCTGCAAAAACAGCTCACAGGCCAGAGAAATAAATAAAGAAATGCATGCGTCCACAGCTATGGAAAGAACATAGGATCTAAACTTAGGAAAATATTATGCATTAAGCTTTATAAGATTCAATGATATTTCTCAGGATACCACCAAAATTGCTTGAAACTAAATGAACAGGAACCCTATACTGGAATATGTTAGATTAGGCTACGTCCAGTTTTATATACCTTTGGGGAAAGGGTATGCTAACCGAATAGAAAGTCAAGTTACTTTAAGACTTCACATCTTAGGGCAGATATATAATATATTCCAGTCCAAGAACGGATCATATGTTGAACAATCCATATATATTAAGTTTCAAAATCAAAATAAGTTCAAAGTTATGAGAACTTTAATAAATAAATAAAAGTAGTTATTAGCACTTGCTACTGCTGGATGCATTATTTGATAGAAATTGTCATAAGGCAAAAAGTACACCAATACCTGAAATAAAAGATAATGTAGCTTGCAGACATACCTCATTTAGAGCCTCCATAGCGATGTAGCTATCTTCTGCCTGCCTATCCAAATCATGCTTTAGGTCTTTAACTGCACAACAGTATATAGGCTAGCTACATTTACATATGATTTCTAATGTCTGCATATCTACATTTACATATTAATGACTCCAAACATAAATCACAGATCAACCATCTGAAACATTATGAAGTAAATGTACCATCTATCCAGTGCATATGTAGCTTGTGAGACTCCTCTGTTGGTTTTTTCTTGCTTCCTTCGGATGACGTATCAGCTCCACTGTCAAATATGACCGCAATGCGGTTCCCGATCACCTCAAAGATCTCTCCGCGTTCTCCGGTAGATAATGGCCTGCAGGTATATAAATTTTTGTAAGACAAATGTTAGCATCTATTATCCTTCAAGAATAATATTTAGCAGCCATAGGAGTTTTTCTCTTCCAGATTTCTTTGAGTTCACATATGCAAAAAGATCAAATGCACATGTGTTTGCAGGCATGCCAAAATTGCTAAGGAAACCATGAACGGTATAGTATCATGAGATGCAATATCATCAACCTAGTGATGATATTAGACAACATACAAAACCAGTCACCAAGTTAAACAAAAGTAATGTCAGTTGCAAAGCTCAAGGACAAATGAATGAATATTAAAGGAAACGATCAAGGCAGCTGATTGGTACACATCAAATCCTAAACCAGAACTATTCAAATCAAACACAATAAAATCATTGCAAAAGGCATAATAGACTGAGCTTTTACGATGGACCCGAGTTTAAGAATCTAAAAGCTTTCAACACTATAATGTGTGTTTAATATGTTAAATCTTGACAGCACTGTTGAAGTATAATTTCCCAAAAAAATCAGTAAACTACCTGTACTTTGAATCACCCTTCTTAGAAGGCCCGACATATTTTACTCGATCTCCTATAGAAATGAGGAAAACGTTAAAAGTTGACAGCACAGAGAAATTAGCAGTCTGACAAATGAGTGAAGAAAAAAGTGAAAGGGCAAAAACTAAAGAGAGGACGACAACACCAAGAAAAGTACGACTAGATAAGATAAAAAGTTAGTAAACCAAGCTCATGTCAACCAAACTCATTTAGCAAACTGATACATTAAAGTCCATATAGCACTTATAGCAATGAAGATGCCTTCTAGAGCTTTCATAGTGAGACTTACCTTTCTTTGCTGGCCGCCTGGGTTTATCAGGATGCTCTACAGATGCCGCTTCGCTAGCTCCACCAGAAGCATGTAGTTCTTCCGCTACTAACTGTCACAATTTAGAGCAGAGAAGCAAATATTCAGCAATTTCTGTAACTCAATTTTAACTGGAAGTCCAAGAACAGAACAATGCATATAGCCATCACGCGAAACCAAAACATAGCATTGAAACAGCAGGCATAGTAAAAACTTTGGACTCATACATAGTAACTCCATAAAATCAAGAATCAGAAAACGTATATGACAGGGTCCAAAGTGCTCACATTGTCCACGGGGCACGACAAAAAAAAGTATTACAGTAAACATAAAATGAGGAAAAGAAAAATCAGTACAGACGAAAATTTATGATCTCAAGTAATGTAATCATACCTTTTGGAACTCCTCAAGTTTTGGCACAATTTTCTTAATAGTTTCCTCAGTAACCTCTAGACAAGCTTCATCATCTTCACTTCCATCTGTTTTCCCTTCAGAACCCTCTTCACCCTGAGCACCAGATTCTTCCTCAGCTTCAGATTCTGATGTGCACTCATCTGTTTCTGCTTCCGCTTCTGCTTCTGCTTCTGCTTCTGCTTCTGCATTCTCATCATCAGATTCAGATTCTTCATTGTACTCATCAGAAAAATCCTGATCCAGAATCGACAAATATTACATTAGCACACAACATAACAGAAGACAAATAGTGGAATGACACAGGCAAATTACAAATAAAAATCTCACATAAGGGGCAAGAACACTGCTGTCAAGAACCAACAAGGGAACTTGTAAATCTCGAGCAAGTGCTCGTACCAACCTCTCTCGGTAAAGCTCCGAGCCTGAATAAACATCAAATTTCTTATTGGTCATCTTATATCTCCTTGATAATTATGGTTCAATAACAGAAGAGCAACATCAAACACTACTTTGCTTTTTTTGTTTCTTTCTAGTCAATAACAAACCTGGAACACTCTGGAGCAATATTCTTCCACTTGAAGATTCTAAACGAGCACCATATATGGAAGTGGCATTCTTTTGTTTTATATGTGAGCTAACACATTCGACCAAAATACTTTTTGTGTGTTCACTGTGAAAGGAGCATAAGCAGCATACATTAGCAGAAGTGAAGAAAGAAAATTGATAACAGAGAAGCAAATATTTTGAAGATTATTACTGGATATAGTAAGGGAAGGTCTCCCATGAAAGCTGTATTTTCTCCCAAGGTTGGACTCTCCGTAAAAATTCGTTTTTGAACCTTTCTCGTCTAGCAAGTAAAGGTGACTCCTCCTTTTTGCATTTGCTGGAAAGCTTCTCATTATTGAGCCATTCTATTTGGTCCTGTTCTCCAAGTTGAGCATGAGAATCTAAATGCCCAACACCGCAATTACTCTTCTCCTTCCCGGTTTTTCCATCATCTACACCATTTTCTTTATTCAAAGAGACCTGTTTATCCTCACTAGCATTCCTTCCATCACCTTTAGAACAAAAACTACGCAACTGAACTGAGGCAATAGTACCACCTCCACCGCGGGTAGAAAATGAACCAAGGAGAGACTCTCTTGTAAAATTTGCTTTATTGTTCAAATGATTTGTTAATGTATTAGTAAATCCATAAGATCTGGACACCGTGTAGTCACGAACGGCTGGCCTAACTAAATATTTTGCTTGCTGCAACACTAAACCCCAATTCTGGTTCCTCTTTATTGCCCTTGCGTACATCGCAAAGCCCCTTCTCTCAAAATTCAATACTGCTGCCAAAAAAAAGAATCAGATATCATTGATTGTAAAGAACCTGCAGGGTCGTCTACATATAAACTCTATGCATCGCACATGTAAATGCACAGTTAAATCAAACTAAAACCGAAATACAAATCAATGCTAAACATAATAGACAGCTTAGAAACGAACATATTCACAAATTCACATGTAAGAAAGAAAATTACATTACCAAGAACAGACGTAAACTAAAGTCACGAATAATTCGCAAAATGGAAATTCAATGTAACAAAGTGCAACGAAATATGATAATTAATAGAGAAATAATGGTGTGTTTCAGCTATAGTCATCGCCACATATTACAGAAACACGAACCTTTTTTAACACAGATGAACAAAACCACTTCTATTCATTCCCTTTAAAAAAATTTCAATTAAGCTTGAAGCAAAACCAAAGAGGGTATAGAATTAGGAGCTAGATAAGGAGAAGAAGAACAAAGAGAGAATCCCGAGAGAGGATAGAGAGGCAAAGAGACCGATCTAGTTAGGTTCCTTGCTCCGAAGCTGGCTGGGTTCGCAAGTTCGACTTCGTGCTTCAGTATTGTCGTCACGAAACTGCCTTTCATTTTGATTATGGGCCTTTCTATACGGGCCAGACTCTACCGGCCCATTAAATACGAAATTATCGATAAGAGTGGGTTTACTTTGACAAAAAAGCCCTTAGAAGTTGTCGAAATTTACAATCGCACCCACTTTATCTGCGACAGCTACTTCGTCTTTTAGAGAGAGAAAGGTTTTTGGGGGAAAAAAGGAAAAATCGAAAACCCTAGGAGAGAGAAAAAGAGAGCTTATTGATAATGGCGGCAGCGAACGTGGCGAATCCTGGCCGTGGAGGAGGAAGAAGAGGAACGGTGGATGACGACAAGTTGGTGTTCGAGACGACGGAAGGGATCGAGCCAATCACTAATTTCAACGATATGGGGATTAAGGAAGACGTGCTTCGTGGCGTCTACGCCTTTGGTTTCGAGAAGCCTTCCGCGATTCAGCAGAGAGCTGTTATGCCCATTCTTCAAGGTCGTGATGTGATTGCTCAAGCTCAGTCTGGTACTGGAAAGACCTCTATGATTGCTATCTCCGTCTGCCAAATCGTTGATACTTCTTCTAGAGAGTATGTTTGTTGATTCGAAACCCTAATTTCTTTTGTTTTTACTGCTTCTGCTCTGCTTTTAGTCATTAGGGTTCTTAAAAATGATCGATTTTGGGTGTTGGTAATCAAAATCTCACAAATGTTAAATATAATCTGTTATTGAAAAAGTGTTGAAATTTATTCTGGTTTTTTCGAGTATAGTGATTGCCTAATAAAGGGTTTCTTTTGTGATTGTAGGGTTCAGGCTTTGATATTGTCGCCAACAAGAGAGCTGGCTTCACAAACAGAGAAGAGGATACAAACTCTTGGAGAATACGCTAATATTCAGGCACATGCGTGTATTGGTGGGAAGAGCGTCGGAGAAGATATTAGGAAGCTGGAGAGTGGTGTCCATGTTGTGTCTGGAACACCTGGTCGTGTTTGTGACATGATAAAGAGGAGAAGTCTACGTACCAGAGCTATTAAACTTTTGATTCTCGATGAGTCTGATGAAATGCTGAGCAGAGGGTTTAAGGATCAGATCTATGATGTTTACAGATATCTTCCACCCGATCTACAGGTACAATTTTTTGTCTGTTATGGTATTTTTCTTATGTCATGGATTGGCTGCCTGGACTATGTTGGTATAACTAGGATTAAAGCTGTTAAAGACTTTGAGCCCACTGTTGAGTTGGTTGAATGTTCCATGTGTGCATTATAGTTGATTGTTTGGACTCTGTGGGGATAGCTAGGATTTCTATCTTTTAGCCCAATGTTGAATTGCTTGAATGTCCAAACGCAAATTTTGGTTGGCAATATGGCAAGCTAAGTTCCATTCTATGATATTTCTAACTTAATATCAATGTTTGTAGGTTTGCTTGGTTTCTGCAACACTTCCTCACGAGATTTTGGAGATGACGAGCAAGTTTATGACGGATCCAGTAAAGATACTTGTGAAGCGTGATGAGTTGACTCTTGAAGTACGTATTTTCTTCTGCATCTGTATGCTTTTTTATATCATTTTTGTTTGCACTGGGGCGGCAGTTGTTTCACTGGCTAACTTTTGTCTCTAATCTTTTCAGGGAATTAAACAGTTTTTTGTTGCTGTTGAGAAGGAGGAGTGGAAATTTGATACACTCTGTGATCTTTATGACACACTTACTATTACCCAAGCTGTTATCTTCTGCAATACAAAACGAAAGGTAACCCTGGAGCTCATCTTAATATAAGAAACTGTCTGCTTTTTGTTTGTTTTGTGTGATCCAGTATTTCATTTATTGACATTAGGCTTCTGTTCTGCTATCTTAACTTTGTATAAAGTCCTGTAAACCTCCTCGTAAATTTATAGTCTTTTGAGAATGTTTGTAGCTGTTTACTCCACTATCTTAGAGTACTTACATAATCAGATTGCTAGTAGATTGTGTTTGCCTATTGATCTATCTTGTGATGTGATATACCATCTTGATGCTTTATAAACTTTGTTTCCAATTTTTTTGCAAATTAGGGTGCTTCAACTATGGTTTCTTTTCAATGATTCACTCAACTGTACCTCTGCATTTGCAATAGGTGGATTGGCTAAGTGAGAAAATGAGGAGTAACAACTTCACTGTCTCATCAATGCACGGGGACATGCCTCAGAAGGAGAGAGACGAGATCATGAAGCAGTTTCGGTCAGGTGAAAGTCGCGTTTTGATCACAACAGATGTATGGGCACGTGGTATTGATGTTGAGCAAGTAAGTCATGGCTTTGTTATTAATGTCTTAAATTATGATGTGCCATAAGATTATAGTATTGAACTGACTTGAGGATCTTTCATTAATAGGTTTCTCTTGTCATCAACTATGATCTTCCCAACAACCGTGAACTCTACATCCATCGTATTGGACGGTCTGGTCGTTTCGGGCGTAAGGTAACTGATTTGATTCTAATTTCCGCATTCTTTCCCGTTTAGTACTGTTGAAGCTGTGAATTCTCATAAACTGGAAACACTAAATGGATATCGTTATGCTCATCGTGGTAGGGTGTTGCAATCAACTTTGTTAAAAGCGACGATATCAAGATCCTGAGGGACATTGAGCAGTACTACAGTACCCAGATCGACGAGATGCCCATGAACGTAGCTGATCTTATCTGAAAGAGTTTGCCTGAGATGCTTGTGCTTTCAGTGGGAAGTGTCTGAATCAAGAAATATTTATTGTTCAGAGCTTGTGTCGAATTATTTCACTATCTTATGATGCTTCTTCAATCAGTACCTGCTCCCTTTGATGTTTCTTTGGAGTTTTTGTGGGCTCTTTTGAACGATTAATTCACTTGTGGTAAATGTTTAATGACTTAAGAGGCGATTTGGGTTTTTTCTTTTTTTTTTGTGGTTCAGTTCTTTCAGCTATCATTACTTGTAAGACATGTGGTCGACAGTTGAAATGGTTCAGTTGCCTTCTTATTTTGTAAACTTGAATATTATCTCCAACCAACCTTAAGCAATTAAACGCAATGTCACACGTTTCACGAATCAAAAATGAAATTATGTAAAAACTCTACGCCTATCAGACCCAAAAAAAACATCAAGTTGTTCAAAAGAAAAGAAAAGAAACATGAAGTAGATAAGCGGTAGATAAGAACATGTCCAATGATGAGAGGTTACTATTTATTTTTAATTATTAAATTTAATATTAAATTAAGTTTGAGGTTCTAAACCCCTCCAAAAAAACTCTTAAATAAGAGCTTCTCTTCTACTTTTCACTTAATAAATAACAATTTTGATTTATTTTTAATATCAAAGAGAAATAAGAACCCCTCTTAGAACCACCATTGGACATGCTCTTGGTGGTATTTGGAAAGCGAAAAATGGGTTAATCTTCGAACAACATTTATGCACTGTGGAGTTTATTTTACAATGGGTTAAAGATGACATGCTACACTGGTCTAATGCAAACACACATAATGTGGTCCCTGAAACGCCGTTGCAAGGTTGGAAGAAACCGATCGAGCCGTTTGTCAAATGTAATGTGGCAAATTCTTGATAACATGCCACTTGATTGAGTGGGGCAGACTGGATTATAAGAGACCACAATGGAACTCCCATGCTTCATGGCTATAACACTTTTTCTAATGCGGCTACGAAGTTGGAAGCGAAGTTGGAACTTGTGTGACTGACTTACATCTTCAAAATATTATCATCGAAGTATCAGATCTGCAACTCTTGGATGCTTTAGGTCATCCATCACAATTCCCATAAGTTCGAACACTACTCGGCAGGGTTTTGGATGTTATGCGCTTCATACCGGAATGTTCGTTTGTTAGTACTATATGTCTTCAGGACATTAAGTGGCGATCTGTATCACTAATAGTGTGACGAAGAAACATCGATATCATTTTTACATTTCTCGTAATGGTCCTTCTTGGTTAAATGATCGTTTGTATCGGTATGGTTTTTGCCGAAACTTGTATTTGAATAAAATCAAATTGTGACAAAAGATAAAATAAATAACCGGTAAATACCGAACCAGAATCAACAACTAAATTAAAACGACCGTGGTTTTGTTCGTCGTAGCAGCAGCGACACGAACCCAACATTCTCTTTCCCAACACAGTTGTCGTTTGGTCAATCCTCCGGAACCGGACGATCACCGATGGAGAACACCGACGTCTTCGTGGGGCTTCATGATTTCTTGGAGCGGATGCGTAAACCCTCCGCCGGAGATTTCGTCAAATCCATTAAAAGGTCCTCCCCTATCTCTCTTTCTCCGATGTAGATCCCGAACCAACTGTTTCTGTCTACAATCTTACTCTTAGCTTAAGTGGATGTGCATAGTGTTTTGTGTTTCCAGTACGTGAGCAAGGTTTGTACTGATTTGAGATTTGTCTTACTCTTTTAGATTTGGGTGACTTTCTATAAATTTGAAGCATACATCAGCAATTTCTCAAGCTTAAGATCTTACTCCATTGCAGTTCCATAGTTTATTAATATTGCTCTCTTCAGTGAGATCTTGTTAGCAGGCTACAGCTATTAGAAATTTGTTAAAAGCTTTGTATATGGTTAGTGTTTTGTGGTTTTGTTCCTCTTAGCTTCATACAACAAGTCATCGATCTTTTTTTTTTATTTCGGTTAGTTTATGTTTCAGTTTCATTGTTTCAATCTCGAACAATGTGCCAGACCCGGAAAAAGATTCTGCTATGGTTCAGGAGTTCTTTTCCAAGATGGAGGCTGCTTTCAGGGTCCATCCACTTTGGTCTGGTTGCTCCGAGGAGGAATTGGATGGTGCAGGAGATGTGAGTATGAGTATTCTTCTCTTCCTGTTTGGGTTGTTTGCAGCTTCGTGTCTTAGTCATTTCTCCTTTTGTATACACAGGGCCTAGAGAAGTATGTCATGACAAAGCTATTTACCCGGGTATTTGCTTCAAACGCTGAGGATGTTATATCTGATGAGAAACTTTTTCAGAAGATGTCATTGGTTCAACAATTCATTTCTCCTGAGCATTTGGATATACAACCAACTTTTCAAAATGAAACATCGTGGCTGGTAAGCCAATCTAGTCATCTACCTTCATTAGTATAACCTCTTGCTGTAAATGTTCCTAGTTGTGAAGTTTTTTTTTTTCCTTTTTGGCAGCTCGCTCAAAAAGAGCTCCAGAAAATAAACATGTACAAAGCTCCTCGGGATAAGCTTGTGTGTGTCCTTAACTGCTGCAAAGTGATAAATAACATACTATTAAATGCTTCACTTGCTTCAAATAAGAACGCACCTGGAGCCGACGAATTTCTTCCTGTTTTGATATATGTTACTATAAAGGTATGGACAAAAGTATTGAATGATTGAAGAATGTATGCATGCTGGTTTCTGATGTCGTATTTTGGTACCGCAGGTTTATGTTTCCGTTGTGCAAATACATCTAGTAGTGCTCATTCTGTACTTTGTTTTTGCAGGCTAACCCGCCACAACTACACTCAAACTTGTTGTATATACAAAGATATCGGCGTGAATCTAAATTGGTCGGTGAAGCTGCGTACTTCTTCACAAACATACTCTCTGCGGAATCTTTCATCTCAAGCATTGACGCAAAATCGCTTTCAATGGATGAAGCTGAGTTTGAAAAGAACATGGAATCTGCACGGGCACGAATTTCTGGTCTGGGCAGCCAGTCTTATCAAATTGGTCACGCCACTGCACCACCCCCTCGTGATGAGTCTCAAATGCTGACTCCTAAGAAGGAAAACCCTCTTTTCCAATCAAAATCCTCTGATAGTCTTTCTGGTACTAATGATATACAGAATCCAAACAGTGAAATACCAATAAAGAAAGTTGAATCCGTTTCGGATCTGGAAGATAAGGGTGCTGCTAAGCTTTTGAAGGATACCGAGGCAAGCAAAATCTTTCAAGAATATCCGTACATGTTTGCCAGTGCTGGTGATTTGAGAATTGGAGATGTTGAAGGCTTGTTAAATAATTATAAACAGCTCGTCTTCAAATATGTGTGCCTTTCCAAAGGTTTGGGTGGTGCAACATCTGTAGCTCCGTCCAGTTCACCATTGCAAGCACCATCTATCTTTAATGAGACATCTACAGAATCTGAGGATCATACAACATCGTCTTCAGATGTTCAAAGTAAAAGGGAAATTGACCATAGCGTCGATGATTTGATGCGAGCTCTGCAGGGGGAAGGGGAAGGGGAAGATGTTCATAAGCTCTCAGATGTAAAACCAGAAGAATATGACCCAACTCTGGTAGAAAAAAAAGAGGAAGAACGTGACCCCAAGGTGCAAGGAGAAGCAGATGTCAAAGACAATTATATGATGAAGCCAAGTCCAGAGAGAGAAGGCGGCAATTCTGGTTCCCCACCTGCAGAAGATGAAGATGTTGGTTCCGAACATCCAGTTGTGGAAGCTGCTAAGGGATCAGAATGATCTGTCATGGACTCGTGTGATGAGAGTCTCTTGGATTTGGATCATCCTTGTTGAGTGAAGGATTCATTTAGTGAGGAAAGCAGAGGTCAGATCATAGTAGATAAATATGTAAACCATTCGTTTCGTGCCACTCTGAGATTTGGGGAAATAAAGTGAGAGGTATATGAGACGAAGGCAATTTGTATCTGCATTGTCCTCATTCAAATGGTAACTTTACTCTCTTTAGTGTTGTGTTTTTTCGCAGTGTTTCTATACGACTTGATTTTATAGAGCTCCTCAATCTTTATCAATCGATATGCAACTCTTACATCTGCTACTGCGTATATACAACAATTGGAATAACATCTTCCAATTGGAATAACATCTTCCAATTGGAATAACACTTTATATTCTTAGTTTTTTCCTCAAAAAAATATGGAAAGCACATAAGGAAAGGTAAAATATAAAATAGAAAGAAAAGGAAAGAGTCTATCCTGTCCCGCTCTATATGTCTGACGATGCCGGACCTTCTAGAGGAATTGGTAGACGAGTTCTTCAGTCATGCTACAATCTACTTGCAAACGATGGAACCATTTATACTGTTGGAGATTATTTTATTAAAGTGCTAATTGGGCTTTAATAAAATATGAGTTTGAATAAAAAATGGGTCTTAACCCATAAGTAAATGAAAATGATTCATTAAACTTATAAGCTTAAGTGGTAAAATGTCCCACATCTAAAGTTTGGAAAAATTCCAAGTAGCTTATATAGTGACTAATATTTGTATTAGTCTAGTGGAGTAAGAAAAGAGAGGATGAAGAACTACACACGCACGCGCGCGTGCTCATGGCTCGTTGCTCATTCGTTTGATGCTAATGCACACTAATGGTGGTGTGTTAAANGCTCATTCGTTTGATGCTAATGCACACTAATGGTGGTGTGTTAAAGTCTGCACTAATGATGTGTTAAAGACAAAAACGTTTTGGACTTTTGAGCACTAATGGTGGTGTGTTAAAGTCTGCACTAATGATGTGTTAAAGACAAAAACGTTTTTGGATTTTTGAACTTATCAAAACTCTTACCGCTTGAGATTACTTTCTACTCTTTATAAATAGATGCATTCTATGCTTTAAGGGCTGGGTTAGAAAATTCTCTTT